>CM040241.1:29228241-29329029 GCA_022545495.1 Chrysanthemum lavandulifolium | reverse complement strand
TGTAGGACCACTACGAATATCAACCTTATCACTTTACCAAGCAAACCCAACACACGTAACCCAAGTTACGCGTATAAAACGTGAAACACAAACACAAACAAAGCTTAGAAATAAGATGAGAAAGATGGTGACTTGATGTATATATTCGTGTATGTGAGAGGATAAAGATAAACACAATAAAGTTGTATATTCCTTGAGAGAGAAAATACACACACACACACACACACTTTCAAGCACACCCCTCAAATGACCATTTGAGGGGTATTTATAGTACAAGAGGTTTGTTGCCCTAAAGGCTTTCTTGGGCTTTTCGTGGACTTGGATTGGGCTTGGGATGCTTAAGCTTATACACGGCTTAGCATACCTTAACATTTAACCAATTAGCTTAGCCCACTCCACGAGCCCGTTGACTATTCTATCACGATATCTAACACACGTTACAAAGTTCCTAATCGTGAATGACCATCACTTCTAATAAAACTATTAAGGCTAACAATCTCCCCTAAGGGTGGTCATTCAAATGATGCTCCACTTGATTAGGTCTTTACTTTACTTGAGCTTGAACTTTGTGTGTAGATATAGAATAGTCTTAATTCTTTGTTCCTTCATGCTTTGTGATCGAGATAATGTGGTTGTCTGCCGTTGTCAACTTCGTTGGTTAGGTGTCTCCGTCTTTCTCCACCATGCTCACACTTCTATTTGACTTTGAGTTTCCAATGATGAAGTTCTCGAGTCTTTACACTTTGTAGATTCTTTGACATTGACGAAGAATCATCTTTAACTTTGAGTTGCCTTTGATTTTGATGAGAACTTTCATGTGTTGTTGGTATGAGCATGTGGCGAGTCGCATGATCCATCCGCTCTGGAGCTTCCATAAGAAGAAAACATAAAAGCAGGTTAGTAATAAGCGGTTCCGCACTTACAAGTTTGAATTTCGAGGTGTTAAAACATAGTGTGAAAACACGTCTCTAATTCTCACAGAGGCCGTTCTGAGCTGGAGTCCCACAAGTGAGATAACGCGATATACGAAGTACATCTACAGATTCGGATGAGTCATTGAGGTACACGAAGCATCACCCCACGTAGACCGTTTGAGACACACTAAGCGTAATCCACGGGAGTTACAGTGACTGCTTGTCGGGGTGCTTGATGTTGACCACAGCGGGAGTTTCCATTCAATCATCGAAGATCACACCGTGAAACTTCTCATAAATGTTACGGCGATTGCTAAGATCTGCGTGGGACTCTATAATATATCACTTGTGTCCTTATTGATGAACAACAAGCGATGTCATGTCAAGTGTTCCTATGAGATCTTTTGATGAATCTCGTGGCTCTAGACTCAATAGTGCATTTGGTTTTCTGGCGGAGACTAGGGAGAGGTCTCCTTCTTCAATACCAACGATCTCTAAGAGAAAGTCAATAGATTATGTAGGGTTCCCGGTGAGAATGAAACAAATCCTTTTGAGAGGAATTGAGTGGCTAGAAGGTTTAGTGCGGTGCGTCCTTTGGGTCCATGACGTCTTGGTCTTCAATACCGGTGTCATCTAGTGACAACCAATAGCATATGAATTGAACCCGGTTTACGCCCTAAGGTTGAATATGGAGGGCTATTTCTTTTCACCCTTTATTTTACATTTCTTTTAATTCTTCAACCCTTCTTTCTCCTTTCTCACATTACTCCTTTTTCAATCATACCTAAGGACTTCTAATACTAACTATTTGTGATGTCCTTGGGTAGATCCCTCCGACTCTGGCGGATCATAGGACAATTTCCTATCCTTAGTCACCTTATAACTCCATGACTGTCCTATTGTTGCCATAAAACCATTTTCTTTGAAAATCTCTCGAGTGTTTATGATAGAAAACATGTTTGAAACACTCCAAGAGTTTTATATTTTCGAAACACTCCCCTTCACATGTGCTTATAAGTTTTGATGAAATCGCACATAGAGGTAGAGTTCGCACTTTTGAATTGATCGACTTTAAATGAACTAGACCGATTCGAGACACGTTTACATCACTAGAGAACTAGCTTGAAATTATTACCCGTCTGGTCAAGTCCATAGAAAGTTTCTCGAGATGGTACATGATTCTTCGTCAATTCATTGGTTCCGTCGAGTCGAGCTCATTTGAGATTCAAACAACGATCATTAAACTTTTTGATCACATTTTAATCACGTCTCCTCCCCTCAAAAATAGCATATTCGTGATATTTTTGATATCAACGGATTAAACAACATTTTAGAATCTTTTGGGAGACAAGCGGATTTGATTTAAGCATGAATTTGGAACATTTTTGTTTTATACTCCCCTTTAATAAAGCATAATCAATTAAAGGGTTTTAGAGGAGTTATCTTGAGCACAAAATATTTTGAAAGATTTTGAAAATCTTTTGAACAATCTTGAAAAGGTGCTCAAGATGATGATGATTTCTCACCATTTTTAAATGTAGTGCCTTTGAAGCGTACACTCATTTTTCGATCAAAGCACGAGTTTTGATTTGAAAATAATCAAAAGTCATCATTTTAGTCCGGGTTTCGTCTTGATGTATCTGAAAGCCATTATTGAAGAAATTTTGAGAAGCGACATGTTTTAGAAAACATATTAAAGAACTCTCGCTCAAGCATCTGTACATGCCCGTATCATTGTTGAATGACATTTCTAGAAACGTCTGAATATCGATTATACAAGAGACATGTCGTGAGAAGAATATTTTGGATTTTGATTTTCTATTGTTTTGTATTTTTGAAAGTTTTATATTTTTATATTTTGCTTTTGTTGGTTTTCAAATTTTGTATTTTGTTTTCAAAAATATTTACAGTGACTTTGGAAAATCATTTTCAAGAAGATTCGAGAAGGCGTTCTAACTCCTCGGGGTTAGGCTTCGCATTCAATTCGTCGAACTAAATACTCAAACCTTTCTTTTGGAAGGGCTTTAGTTAATAGATCGGCGAGTTGGTAATCGATCTTCACGAAGAATAATTCAACAGTACCATTTTCGACGTACTCTTTGATGAAGTGATAGCGGACTACGATATGCTTAGTCTTTGAGTGATGAGCAGGATTGCATGATATGGCTATGGCACTTTTCGAGTCACAATACATAGGTATTTTATCGAAAGTAAAGCCATAATCTGTGAGTTGTGTTCTCATCCATAGAACTTGAGCACAACACGAGATAGAGACACATACTCGGCTTGGGTTGAAAGTGCGATGCAATCTTGTTTCTTTGAAGACCGACACTAACTTTTCACCCAAAATTGTGCTCCTCCGGATGTACTTTTGTAACTTGATCACTGCGTGGTCCGCATCCGAAAAGGCAATTAGATCAAATCCGGTTCCTTCGGATACCAAAGTCCCATGTGAATGGATGTCTTGGTGCCGAAGATCCGTTTAACCTCTTTGAGGTGCGATTCGGTGAGCTTTGCACGAAACCGTGCTAATAAGCAAACAACAAAATGAATATCCGGTCGACTAGCGGTGAGATACATGAGAGAACCAATCATGCTCGATATTTCTTGGGATCAATAGGTTTCCCAAACAAATCGGCTCCAATTTTGGTGAAGTTACCATTGGTGTTCGACCGAGTCACAATTATCCATACCATGATTTTTCAAAATCTCGGTTGTGTATTTAGCTTGATTTATAAAAATTCCACGAGGGGTGATGTATTTGTAAACCAAGAAAAATTTTAGTTCCCCATCATGGACATTTCAAATTTGCTTTTCATGAGATTTTCAAAATGTTTTGAAAGATTCGGATTAGTGGACCCAAAGATGATGTCGTCCACGTAAATCGAACAATCAAAATGTCGTTTTGCATTTTGTGTAAACAAGGTAGGATCAACTGTTCCTTTGGTGAAATTGTTTTGGATAAGGAAAGAGGACGATTCGTCATACCACGCTCTCGAGCTTGTTTTAAACCATAGATTGCCTTTTGAGTTTGTAGGCGTGATCGGATGTTCCAAGTCTATGAAGCCTTACGGTGACTCACGTACACTTCTTCTTTCGAGTTCCATTCAAGAACGCGGTCTTAATGTCCATCGATAAACCGTGATGTTTTGTGAGTGCATAGGCTAAGAATATCTGACGCTTCAAGTCTAGCTACCGTGCGAATGACTCTTCAAAGTCTATCCCTTCCTCTTGTCTGTATCCTTTGGCCACAAGGCGAGCTTTGTTGCAATTACGATCATCTCTTCATCCCTTTTGTTCTTCCATAACCATTTGAGATCAATGACGCGAATGTCAATTGGTCTTGGAACCATTTCCCAAGAGTCATGTAGGCGGTATTGGAGAAGTTCCTCTGCATCGCTTCTATCCATGCGGTTACGCCATTGCCTCGCGAATGTTCTTTGGCTCTATATTGCTAATTGAGCAAAGGTAAATGCATAAGTCGCAATCGGTGGCAAGTTGACGTCTCGTCTGAATTGGCCTTGAAGGTTCACCAATAACTTGTTCAATTGGGTGGTCTTTTGTCCACTTGAGTAGAAGGATACCGTTGGTTAAGCGTGTCACGAGTTAGATGGTTCTCGTAAGCTTGAAGATGATTCGGTGATTCCGTAGCAAGCGGGTTTTCAAATAAGTCTTCATCTAACGTTGCATCGTTTTGGTTTTGGTTTTGCTCATCAACTTGCTGGTAGAGCGGGTGCAAGAACTTGAGTAGATGTAGATGATGTTGATGGAGTTGGTGCATTGGTTTCGACCGTTGTAGATGCATCTTCATTGGTGGTGGAGGATGATTTTGGCGGGTGCGGTGGAATGATGGTTTGATGCATTTGTCAAGTTCCACCATAGTATTCATCGAACATTAACTCGAAGAAATTCTCCCATTCTTGTTCTTTAGGATTGTCAAGCGAAGTTGATTGAGCTCTTTGAGGTACGAGTCTGAGCGATGTGTCCGAAGTCAGCCGGTTTAGTGCGGGTTCTAGGCGAGTCTCTCGAAGCCATATGTGAAAGTTCATCAAATTTCACATTCATCGTCTCCATGATCCTCCTAGTTCTCTGTTATACACCACAGATGCCCTCGAGTTATCTCGAATATCCAATGAAGATTCCAATATCACCTTTGCTTTCGGTTTTCCAAGATCTTCTCTGTCATTCGTAGGATAGCACAAAGCGCCAAACACGTGAAAGTAAGAGATATCGGGTTTTCATTGTTCACAATCTCATATGGGGTTTTATTGAATCTTGGATGGATAAGGGATCGGTTACGAGTGAAACAAGCGTTGGCAACAACATCGACCCATAGAAATAACGGTGCACTAGAATAAATTAGCATTGTGCGGCGACTTCCACAAGAGTTCTATTTCTTCTTTCAACTACCCCATTCTGCTGTGGAGTTCTAACAAGCGATGTCGATGAGTAATTCCAACATCTTCAAAATAAGTTCTTAACTCACGATTAGTGAATTACGTGCGTTATGCATTCTTACAACCCTTCTTGAGTTTGAAGAAGTACTTGAATACGTTTCAAAAGGTGATGATGATGCACGGTGCTTCGTCTTTTGATCTCGAAACTTAACCCATGTATATCTTGAATAATCATCGGCGATAACAAGAATATACTTTTTCCGTTAATGCTTTCAACTCTCATTGGGCCACATAAGTCCATGTGCAACATATGCAACCTTGCTTCGAACTAGGTACGGTTTTGGGTTTATATGATGCTCTTTTGCTTTTCCTTGTTCGCATGATGGACATAAGTGATCCTTGGTGTATTTGAACTTTGGAAGTCCATTGACGATGTTGTCTTTGGCAAGATTGTTGATGGTGTCAAAATTGAGATGGGATAACCGTCGTGCCACAACCGGGGTGTGTTCCGGATGCTCGTGTCATAAGACATATTGGTGATGAAGAGGCCATTTGATTGATGTCGATAGCATACAAGTTTGTATCACGATTCCCGTTAAGAGATCGATGCCATCCAAGTTTCTAACGAAGCAAGCATTTTCCTAAAAGCAACCTCTAAATCGCATCACGCAGCGCCTGTTGAAAACAAATTGTGTCCCAACCCTTCGACATAGTAAACCCGAGTGATCAAATAATTTCCAAAGGTAGATCTCCATAACCCATGATAGCTGCTACATGATCATTTCCGAACGTCGGTTCCCATGAATTTCAGACGAAATTGATCGTGACTTGATTCGGTCATGTGCTTGGAGCAACCCGAGTCGACGATCCAAAGACAAATTTCGATAACACGCGATAATAGAAAAAGAATATTGTGGAAACCGTTTTGATTTTGGTTCCTTTGGGTTAGAGGTAAAATCCTTATCACACTCGAAAGAGGTTTTCTCTGAGGAATTCGGTTTATCACTCATTGTACCATTCGGGTGTGAAAGTTCTACACATGGGTTTCAAATATCATCCCTAAAGTAAACGCTTTGGTTCTGTCGGTGAGTGTAAAGTCTAAGTTTTGCAACTAGTCTTCCTACTCGTTTAGCGTAAGATCTTTTGGGACGTTCTTCTTAACAGCTTATCATTCACATTCTTAGAAACACAATCATCTTGAACATTAATTAAAGATTTCTTGCAAGTTAAACAAAGAGATTCAACACATTCATTAGACTTAGCAAGTTTCACGGGTTCATTACATTCGGATGAAATGTCTTTCTTATTCAAAAGCGGTAAATTCCTATGGTGTTCTTCTACTTTCTTCTCTTTATTCAAGCTACTACTCCTAGAGGCGATCGAGACTCTATTGTTCCTTGTATTGCTCTTAGGCTTTAGTCTGCTGCTCCTAGAGGTGCTTTCTAGTCTGTAGAAGGTAAGGCACACGCATTAGGATTCACATTTTTATGAAGGAGGTGGTTTCGCTTTCCTAGTCTCTTTAGAGTGCTTTTCTAAACTTATGTCGTTTGTTCCATATGTTTTAGATGTGGAGGCGAGCATTAGTGGTACTCATCTTAAAAGGCCGGTGCTAAAACTTTTGGTTTCTCGATAACCGCTTTTCCTTATCAACATTTTGTTTAGGTAGGGCGGTGGAGTGGTGGTTTTGATGAAACATTTTCTCATTGACTTTTGGAGGAGGCATAAAAGCAGACATTTTGGTTTGGAAACCGGTTTGGGAACATTTGCTTTCTCCATGATCAATGGTTTTTAATCACGGTATCCACTACCTTTCCTTTTTGACTTTCGGTGAGCCCTCAAAAGATCATTTTTCGCTTTCATGTCATTGTAGGCACGCTCATCGACAATTTGTCATACTTGCATTCCTCGGTTTTCGATCAAGTTGTTTAAAATATGAGACATTTTCTTTTCAAGTTTCATAAGAGCTTTTCATATTTTGAAACAATTTGGAGGTCTCGGTGAGTCTTTCATGATCTTCAACAGAATATGTTTGCAAAATGATGGACATAATATCGATGAGTCGAACATCTTGAAGAGAGAATCATTTAAATTTTCCAAAACTTTGATGTGTTCAACACTTTCATTAGCTTGCTTTACGGGGTTTATGGTCCTTGACAAAGTCATTGTTTCTTTCAAAAGGCTTGTTCAAAATGAATTACCCTTGAGTTGATGTTATTCAACCGAGGGCAATTGAGTTTCAAAAACTTTTACATTCAATATCAAAACTATTAAACCAGATGTTTGTTGTAATATTGGTTTTAGTTTTAACGGTCTCTTGAAGATCTGCAATTCTAGTTTTCACATTTTCCAAAATACTTCTTGCATCACTTGTGTTAAAAGGATTGTTTGAAGACATTTGTTCAATGTTCGAAAGAGATTTGGAGACAACAACTGGTTTTGAAACTGATTTTGAAGCGGTGTTGACACTTTGTTTGAAACACTTGGTTTGGTGGAAAACGTTGATTGATTGAGAAACAAACGAAATACCATTAATTTGGTTCCATTTATTATAATCAATAGGTTTGATTTCGGATGTTTTGTTTCATTTTGATCTACTCTCCTCGAGATAGTTCCAACGTTTCAAGAGAATCATGCACAATTATAGGTTCATGCAAAGGTTTTCCATTGTTCAACACATTCCGTTCTTTACGAGCTTTCTTGAGAAAACAAGGAGGTGAGTTACCAAGAGCCATTTTTGCAGTATGAAAATCGGATTTACTTGATTAGAAAGCATCTTGATTGTCTTAGCGGAATGACCCGTTGTAAAAGTAAATTGTCCAATTTTTGATCGTTTCATTTTATCGAGAATCTCATCAAGAAGAGAATCTTCTCGTTTTGCAAAATCGATTATCAACTTCTTCTTCTCTTTTCAAGATCGAAATATGTTGCTTTTTGTTTTGAAAGTTGGTCATTTAGTTCGAAATTTCCTTGTTTAAAGATTTGATTTTCAAATTGATTCACATCAAGTGTGTCATACTTGAGTTGCAAATCTTTTCTCTTAAAGCAGAATCTCGATAACCAATTTCTAATTCGACATTTTGTTTGTATGAAATTCATAGGCTCTGGCGTTCTCTTTGTAACTCTCAAGCTCGGTGGTCAATTTAGCATTCGCGGCCTTAACCCGCGATTGACCGTTTTAACTTTCTCAACTTCAATGCCACATTGATTGATTAATGATTCAACATAAGCACGTGTTTCCTCATCGGTCTCGATATTTTGTGCCACGGCCTCCACTAGGATCCACATCGGAGTTTCGAGTTAGTATTGCTACAACTCGGATTGTCGGTATGTATCATAAGTAGGTCTTGGCGTCGCGAAATCTTTGTTCGTCATGAGTAAACACATCAAATATGACATTGTTATAACATGGATCAATGATTGGTACCTCGAGATCTCTGCGTTGGCGTCATAGGCGGGAGGTGAGTCGACTCGTGTCATACTTAGCTTCACGAAGATTTGCCATGAAGATGCAATTCGCATTGAGTTCCTCGAGGTCTTCCAATTCATCCACAATAGCGAAAAAGTCATTTTCCTCGGCACTCAACTGTAACCCGCTTCTTGCTTATCGCTAACAAAGCGACTTTTGAAGAAAATCACCGATCTTCTTGTGCGGTTTAGTGGGACGGTTTCTTGCCATGTGACCCACTCCTTGACAGTTGTAGCACTTAATCGATTACCACGATTCACATTTCCATAATTCCCAACGATGGGCGCAACATACCCATTCGATTACCCATGCTCTATTCCCAACATTACATCCATTCGATTTCCAACATTCGACCCAACCGATTACCACGATACGGAACCGCTGATTACCCATACGAAATCCGGTAGCATATCCTGCGATTCCCAATAACTCCAACCATTTGTCCTTGATTACCCATATTCACACCCGGTGTGCAATTTGCACATTGCGCAGTGTTTGATGATATCCTTTGGTTGTTGTTAGTAGGTGTGGAATAGCGACCTTTGATTACTTTACCCAAGAGAGAGTATATTTGGGACATAGGGTCTTCTTGATCGATTCGAGATCGGTGATTCCTTGTTCTGGTATTGTGGATCTTGTTGTTGAATGACTTGTTGTTCGGTGGATAGAATTGTTGTTGTGGTTGTTGTATGTATTCTTTGCAAGTTGTTGTTGTTGGAAGATGATGAAGCTTGTTGTTGTGTATTCACTTGAAGTTTGAGTCTTTGCAATGAGTGCCAATGGATCATGATTCTTTGCTAATCTTTCTTGCGACTTCATTCGCTTGACTTGGTTTTGTTTGAAAAATCATTCGATTGATCAAAGTTCACTGATGTAAGTCTTTTGTTTGGTTGACAATAGTGACATATCGTCCCCATTCTTACGGAAGATTGTTCGGGAACTTGATGTTTTGAGCGATAGTTACGGGTGTCGACTTGTTTCGATTAGCTCATTCATCAAAGTGCAAAACCTTCCATAGTAGGATTCAATGGATTCTCACGGTGTAGATGTAAACTTTTCCCATTCGATTAGCAACTTGTTCTCCATGTCTTGATGACCAATTTACATTCCATGACAAAGTCGTCTAACACGTTCCCACATATCAGCGGTTTCTGGCTGTCTACCGTACAAAGATGTCTATTGGTAAACCCGGTTGGATAATATGAATTGCCATGTCATCTGCTTCGACTTGTTTCGATCCTCTGCGGTGTATTGATTCGTATTGAAGGCGAGAAGATGGTGTGGTGGGAGGTGTTGCATCGAGTTTCGGGACATGGACTTGTCGAGGCTTGAAGGGTCCATCTGAATGGATTTAATCATGAGTTTCCCATTAGGTTTGGTCTTGATGTAGCGGAGCATTCGACTTGTCCATTGAAGATAACCACCTTTTGCCAACATAGGAGGTCGGTTTTCGGCACGGCTGCATGAATGTCTTGTTGAGTTGCCATTGATGAAGGTATGATCGATAAAGTTGATGTAGGATCGATTCAACGATAAAGGAGTTGTGGTTGATGAAGATTAAGCTCGGTTGAGGTGTTTACGAAAGTCGTACTCGTAACCTTGGTTCTTAAAAATTTTCTCCCAAAATTTGAAATTCACTATAAAAATCAATTCTAAGGTCGTATGAAAAATTTGAGTTATGACAATTTTGACGTAAATTTGACCGAAAAATTTGAATTTAGGCCCAAAATTTGAATTTTGACCAAAATTTTCACAGTTAAACCAAAATTTGAATCTCGTAAAAATTGAACGTTTAGTCTCCTCAAAATTTAAATTTTTTTTTTTTTTTTTTTTAAACCTTTATGCGTAGAAAGAGCTTAGGCGTAGAAAGCAGAAGTTCTGAGTAGGAAAGGGTTAGGCGTAGGATCTTATGCGTGGGAGGCTTAGGCGTAGGATCTTATCGTGGGATCTTAGGCGTGGGATCTTAGTAGGATTCCTTAGGCGTGGGAAATTCTTATCGTGGCATAGTATCTTCTGGCGTAACCTTAAGCTTATCGTGAACAAAAGTTACTCGTAAACCTTACGCGTAATTGTGAAGTTATGCGTAGAGTTACTCGTAAGCTTTTAGCTTATCGTAAACTATGGTTAAGAACCAAAAATCCTTTACACTTTGTCGGTGTAAGGGATATCCAAAAGTCGAAGTGTTCCACAAACTTATCCAAGTGAGGAAGCAGAGTAACCGTTATAGCTCGAAGATTCTTCACCAAAAGTTATGAGTAGAAAACTAGGGTTTTGACTTTTTGACTTCTACTCGTAAGAAATTTCCAACGATTCAAATGATTTCTTTTGCACGATAGCCTTAAAACACTCGAATAACCCAAAATGTTGACCTTTTCACCCAAAGTGCCTAGAAAAGTTACAGTAGAAATGACCAAGGAACCAAAAGCGAGTTTAAAACTTAACCAAAACACGTAAAGCTTGAACTTTTGCAAAAACGAAACTTTAGCACCAAATAAACCTTAAACCACAAGAATCTTGAATTTTTAAGTGCAAAATTAAAGCTTTAAGCGTGACAACGTTTATAACGAAGCTACGGCGTACACCAACCTTCAAAACAAACACAAACACTCCTAAACCATTGTTAGGCGATTGATACCAATTGTAGGACCACTACAAATATCAACCTTATCACTTTACCAAGCAAACCCAACACACGTAACCCAAGTTACGCGTATAAAACATGAAACACAAACACAAACAAATGCTTAGAAATAAGATGAGAAAGATGGTGACTTGATGTAATATTCGTGTATGTGAGAGGATAAGATAAACACAATAAAGTTGTATATTCCTTGAGAGAAAAATACACACACACACACTTTTTTCAAGCACACCCCTCAAATGACCATTTGAGGGGTATTTATAGTACAAGAGGTTTGTTGCCCTAAAGGCTTTGCTTGGGCTTTTCGTGGACTTGGATTGGGCTTGGGATGCTTAAGCTTATACACGGCTTAGCATACCTTAACATTTAACCAATTAGCTTAGCCCACTCCACGAGCCCGTTGACTATTCTATCACGATATCTAACACACGATACAAAGTTCCTAATCGTGAATGACCATCACTTCTAATAAAACTATTAAGGCTAACATATTCTACAAGGGTTGAGTCGATTGAAGAGTGAAGAAAATCAATACTTTGAAGGGTTGCACACAAGGTACTTGTTAGTTTATTTCATGTGAGTTTTCACTAGGTTCGATCAATTTTACAAAGGGTTTCTTGGATGTCAGCGGTATTTGACATTTTCATGTTTAGGGACATGGTTTACTTTGAGAATGGCTGGTATTATACTCTCGAAGGGTCTGGTGTAGGTACGGGTTCAATACAGATGTTGCATGAAGTTGGAACCTCAGCTATAGGGAGGTCCGATCTGGGTGATGGTTCACATGTTTTTCTGACTCAGATTTAATCGCCTATCAGTTTGCACACGAGAGGGAGCAATGTTCAATACGAGAACCACTCAAATTTAGAGGTGAAAATATTATGACTTATGGCTGCTTTAGAAGTTGATGCAATGATAGAAGAATATGCACATGAGTCATTGACTTTCAAGGATGCAGTTACTTGTGAGGTAATTTCCAAGTGAATGGCTGTAATGAAAGAAGATATGGATACTCTGTCAAGTATGTGTATGCTCAACAATGGTTTTAGGCGAAACAATGTGAAAATAACATATATTCTTGGAAGTACGCACGGTATGTTCATATATCTATTCTTTTATATAGATTATATGGGGTTTACTTACAAAGCAAGGCTCGGATATTGGTTACCAAGGGTTTCTTTGGATGAAGCAAAGGAAAATATACTTGGTATGGAAATCTTCAAGACTCAGTGGTAATAATCGAGGGTGTCACGATTTTAGTTTTAAAACGACGTGTTCGGATATTGTTGGGGAACTCCACTCCACTGTCGTTGGAGGATGGTTTCTCGAGAACCGTGATGAAGAAAAGAAAAGTAAGGGTCATGTATATATGCAACTGGAAGTCATGAGTATCAAGTGGTGTGCATAAGACCTTACATAGCATCTACGGATGTGTGAATGTTAGATGGGTTTGATCGTGGATTTGAGACGGATGTACAAGCTTTTGTGGAATATGACTACGCCATGGGTAGATCGATCCTTTGTCATGGGTAGTTCAATCACAAGTACGGGGTTTATGATACATGAATGTGCGGTGAGATTGAAGCTATATTGGAGCACATGATGACTTTGTTAACAACCAAAGCATAGTATATGACACTTACTAGAGAATTGAAGGAGGATACATGCCTAAAGGGACCTGTTTTGAGCTAAAGTTAGTTGCGGTATTACTATTGGTGCCTTGACAAAGGCGGTCCACAGTATGGTTCCGGCACTAGTTAAAGCTCTCACGTGTCGAAGAAAGCTAACTATCACCACTAAGGTGGAAATTGTTAGAATATTAGTGTGTAAAAGTTAGAATATAAGTTTAGGCGGCTAGTTGTAGTTTAGTTCAAACTTAAAGAGGTTAATCATGTATTAGAAAATCTCCTAACCTTCTCAATTAATAATTCCTTGTTCACCAAGTATTAGGTTTCTCCCCCTTATTCTCTATAAATAGAGATGAAGGGTGAGGTTTATTTGTAACTTCTTTTCTTGCTCACATTTAATAAAAGTTTGAGTGCAAAATATCTTTTGTGTGTGTGTTGGTGCCACTCGACATTAAAGGATCATAACCTTTTGTCGAGGTCTTGTTGGAGTAGTTCTTGATTCGTGGTTCCGCTCTAGAAAAGCGGTTTGTTGAATTTCTTGAGCAGTTACCATAACTTGATGAATAAAATCATGGGCAAATGACAAAAATGCATTGAACTTGACACTTTTATGATTGTGTGTGTCACTATTTTTTCTTATTGTGTGTATTTAACTTTCAAAATTCGATTATTGTGTGTATTTTGTGACCATTTTACCTTTAAAATTTTCAAATTTGAAGGGTAAAATGGTCATTTTATGGCGAATAGTCACAAAATACACATAATGATCGAAATTTGAAAGTTCGGTACATACAATAAGAAAAAAATAGTTGGCTACACAATCACATAAAGTGTCAAGTTCGATGATTTTTTGTCATTTGCCCTAAAATCATTAGCTAAAAGTGGTAGGTAATTGCAAAGCTTTCTTTATCGACATTTCTCTTTTCATCGTGGTTGGTATCCACAATGACAAGATGAGACTAATGTGGATCTTGAAAACCATAATCAAATAATTAAATGAGATATCGAGCTCAAGTTTCTTGGTTCTTGATAAATGTAAATCTTAATTTTAGGTGCTTGCATCGAAACCGTGATTACCAACATACATAATTCTTGTTCATTACTACGAGTAATCAGTTTAAAAAGGTAAGAGCATTTTCACACTAGCATGGAGCATATTAATCGTATGCTATGACTTTAGTGGTATATTTATATAACTGTAAGCAAAATTAGATCAAGTCACTACTATCCAGTGTATGTAACAGCACAAGAAATTGAGAAAATGTTTAGTGGAAGCAACATGTGGTCCTTGTTATGGCAATGGATTAAACAAGAATTGTAGCCGATACTAATGAAGATGGATCTCATGAGAGCTGGAGACAAACATCACCGTCAATTTATGTTTGTTACAGTTTTTTGATGTGCATTCGCTATCTTGTGGTAGGGTCTTAACAGGGACTAATAATCCATTGTAGAAACCAGTGTGCTGACTTAAGAAATTTTCTAATGATTTTTATTTTAGCGATTAAAAACAAAACTAAAGCTTACAAAGAAAAACAATATCATTATTCAGATTTTCTTAGGTGCGTCGAGGGGTTAAACACCTACATTGGCTTCAAACGCTACAGTCTTTACACCACACTTAGACTTCAAACGTAGTATATAGCCTACATTGGCCTGTATTACACCCCCATCAGTTTCTTTTGAAGCATGATATCTTATCGTAAAGGTTCATGTTCACTTTAGCAAGCCATGATACATTAACATCATCAAGTATGTTGCAATTCTATGTAAATCATTTTAGTAAACACCTTCCGTGCATCATATTCTTATACAATTTATAATATATGAACATATGGAGATTTCGTATATAACACAACGTGTGGAAATGGCCACCCATGGTGTTAGTGGCAATTTTATTAATAACCGGGACTTAAAACCATTGCCAAATACAAGTGAAGCATGAAATTACAATACTAAGCAGATAAAAAAAACATACAAAAAACATATACAACTACGCAGGTGCAACCCTTCGCCATTTTTCCATGAACACCGCCACCTTAACATACACCCAATCTTTCAAGCTATCTTGACACCGAAAAAAAGCATGTCTCGCACGGTGGTTAAGAAGTAAAGTGCCAACTACCATCCAAAACCCGGTAGGAAAACCATTTGCCTCTCGAATATAAAACCATCTCTTAAGTTCATCTATGGCTACGCCATCACTCTTACTTTCACCAACTACGGTGTTACTTCAAGTTCTTTATCTCGGGACAATACTTGGTCGTGAGGTCCACATAGTCCAGCATTTCCAATGTACCTTGATGGTTCAAAGGACCGGAGTTGAGTGCTAGATGGAATCCTCCGGACAAGTTATTATCGACACATCAAGATAATTTAAAAATTCATCTTAGACATGCTTGATGGCAACCCGCTTTGAGAAACTGCTTTCGATAAATCCAATGTCCGAAGTTCTTGTTGGAAAATTTAGTGCACTTGTGGGATTAGTTCACACCTTGTAATGGGTTAGGAGTGCAGGTGTACACCCATAAGGTCCATGAACACCACGACTCATATAGTGGTTTGTATTGGTAGTACTAGTGAAAGTCTTGCTTGGTGAAAGTCTTGCTTTTGGAAAGTCGCTTGTGGTTTCCACCGATAAGCCGTGCTTCCAGCGATGGCGTGTTTCCACCGTAACACTATGAAATCTTGATGCTATGAAATCGATAAGCGATGTTTCCATCGATAGGTGTATTTCCACTATAAGTGAAAGTCCGCTAGTGGAAAATCTTGCTTATGGAAAATCTTGCTAAATGGCGCTTACAACTTCTTTATGACCACGTTTAATTGGTCATGTAACCACTAACTGACTATAATGGGGATAATTATGAGGCTATTAATGGGCGATTAATACTCATAATTCCATTGGAATAGCTCAAGAGTAACCTCCTATATATAGGAGATCCGAACATGCATGAAAAACACAGAAAACACTAAACACTTCTAAGCGAAAGGGTTATTGAATTGTGCCTAATTCTATAAGCGCATTTGGTCTTATCCCAGTAGATATTCGTGATACCCGGGCATTAGGGTGAATAGTTTACTTTGGAAAGAAATCACACGATTTCAAGTGATATCCGGTAACCACCTAGTGGTATTGCTATCGCTATTGATTGTCTTAACCACATTCGGGATCTAACCCCAACAATCAAAGTAAACTATTTAGTGATAATCAATGGCAACTCTGCGCAATGAAACACATGGCTTCAAACTTTGCTAAGTGGACAAGTTTGAAGGGTGGACTTTAGGAGGTGGCGAAGAAGATGCACTTCTTCTCATCAAGCATGAGTGTGGTCTATGTGCCGACTACGCAATTCGATGATGGTGATGATGCTACTTGGGAGCGGATCGGGAGGAGGAGCAAGTGGGAGAATGATGACTACATATCGAGGTCTTATTCTCAATGGTATATCGATTCTCTGTTTGATATTTATCGAACTTTGAATCTTCCAAAGAGCGTGGGATTCCTTGGATGCCAAATATATGGTGAGGATGCATCAAGTAAAGTTCCTTGTTAGTAATTTCACAAATTACAAAATGACGATTCAAGACCGGTCATGGAACAATACAATGAACTTCTTGGAATACTTGGAAGGTTTACACAACACAATATGCACATGGATGAGGCTATTTCGGTCTCTTGTGTTATTGATAAACTCCCTCCTTCTTGGAAAGATTTCAAGCATACCTTGAAACATAAGAAGGAGGAGTTAACTCTGTTGAGTTAGGCGATCATCTGCGCATTGAGGAATCTCTCAGGTGCGGGATAATGACAAGCCAAAGAGTGGCAATCTTCTTTGGACCATCTGTTGTCAATATGGTGGAGCATAACAACTCCACCGTGTACAATGACAACAAAGGCAAACATAAATTTCATGATAACACAGGGCATATCCTAACAAGAAGGCAACACCTACTTGTTGGAAATGTGGCAAGGCCGGTCACATTAAAAGGGACCGCAAGGGTGTTAAAGTTGGTGGTAAAGCCAATGGATCGTGCACTAATGGTTCGTGGAGTGGTGGTTCGACCAACTCATTGAAAGGTCGAATATGTTTAATAAGTCTTTTCGATTTATTATGTTACATATGTATCGAATCTTTTATGTGCGGGATGATGATGTTGCGTGGTGGGTTGACTCGGTGCAACAGTTCATGTGTGTAAAGATAGAAGGCGGTTCAAGACTTATGAGTCACCGAATGATGGTTCTATTCTTCACATGGAAATGAGTCAATGACCTTGGTGCATGGTCGGTGGTTGTGTAGATCTTAGGTTTAGTTCGGAAAGATTGTAACTTTGTTTAATGTTATTCATGTTCATGATATAAGGAAGAACTTGGTTTCAAGTAGTGTTTTGAATAATCATGGATATAAACAAGTTATTGAATCGATAAATTTGTTCTTTCTAAATGTGGTGTTTTATTGGTTTTGGTTATTTATGTAATCAAATGTTCGAGGCTTAATATTACCACTGAAAGTGTTATTTCACTTTTGTGACCACATATGATCGGTGATTCTAACCTTTGGCATGCTAGACTTGGTCATGTTCACTATAAAAGGATGCAAGATATGTCTAGGGATGGTTTAATCCACCTTTTGACATGGACAACGAAAAGTGTAAAACTTGCATGTTGACCAAGATAACCAAGAAACCCTTTCGGGGTGTAAGTCGTGAGACTAAGATCTTGGAGCTCATTCACGGTGACTGTGTGATTTGCATGCTACTCCTTCTTTGGGGAATAAGAAGTACTTTGTGACATTTATTGATGATGCTTCTAGATTTTGTTATGTCTATCTGTTACATACCAAGGATGAAGCATTAGATAAATTCAAAGTGTTTAAAATAGAAGTTGAATTACAACTTGGGTCTTTGATCAAAAGATTAAGGATCGATAGGGAGGTGAGTACATGGATACTCGGTACTTTCATCTGTTGGAATAATCCATGAAACGATCGCCTTTATACTCCTCGGCAAAATGGTATTTACGAAAGGAAAAGCGGTCTTGAAGGAGATGGTTAATTCCATGTTGTCCTATTCAGATCGAGTCAAGGGTTCAGGGTGAAGCTATGCTAACGACTTGCTATTTGTTAAATAGGGTTCCCAACAAAAGGAACAAGGTTACCCACATGAACTCGGACTAAAAGGAAACCCAACTGAATTATCTCAAGGTTTGGGGTTGTAGAAATTGTTGTAAGACTCCACGATCCAAAGCTAAAGACTTTGGGTGAAAGAGGCATTGATCGCATCTTTGTTGGATATCTTGAGCATTCCAAGGCTTTTAGGTTCTATGTTATTGAACCCAATGAACATGTTTCGCTTAACTCAATAATTGAATCAAGGGATGCGAGACTTTGATGAGAATAGATTCTCATCGGTCCTAGACCAAGTCGAGAGGATTCCTAATGGAACTCATGACATTTGGTGTATCGAGGTCCTCGATGATGAACCATCGGTGGTCCCCGATGAGGTTGTGGTTCAAAGAATTTGAACTCGTGCTCGGGAAGAGCAAAAGGTCGAGGACTCCAAAGTCATTTGGACACGAGTTTCAACTATACTTAGTTGAAGGTACCAGGATGAGGTCTCGACCAATACTCTTATTGCTTCATTGTTGAGGATGATCCCAAGACATTTGAAGAAGCAATGAAGTCCCGGACATTGCCTTACGGAAAGAAGCAATCAATGATGAGATGGATTCCATCATGGGCAACAACACTTGGGTGTTGGTTGATCTACCACCGGTTGCAAACCTCTAGGTTGCAAATGGATTTTCAAAGGAAAATGAAGGTAGATGGAACTATTGAGAAGTTCAAGGCTAGATTAGTTATTCGGGGCTTTAAACAAAAGTCGTGGATAGACTATTTTGATACTTATGCCCCTGTGGCTCGTGACGATTACAATAAGATCTAGCGATTGCTATGGCATCTATTCACAACTGGTTATTCATCGATGGATGTGAAAATGACTTTCTTGAATGGTGAATTGGAAGAGGAGGTTTATATGAACCAACCTCGTGGCTTCATCATGCCGAGCAATGAAAACAAGGTGTGTAAACCGATTAAGTCTCTTTATGGATGAAGCGAGCACCTAACAATGGCATCAAAATTTGATGAAGTGGTTTTGTCTAGTGGTTATGTTCTTAACCGTCGACAAATGTGTATATAGCAAATTTGATGAATCGGTAAAGGAGTCATCATTTGTCTATATGTTGATGACATGTTGATCTTTGCACCGACCAAAATCGGGTTGACTTGACAAAGGAATTTTTGTCATCAAGGTTCTCCATGAAAGACATGGGGAGGCGATGTTATTGTTGGGAATTTTTGAAGTTCCTAACAATAGCTATTGATGGTTTCTACTTTATGTTCTCTCTCGCATGGCCGCACTTCTTGGCGGTTTTGGTGGAGCCATGATAAATTTCCATCTCTCGTCAGAATCATCTTCTTTAGACTATTTCCTTTCTTCACTACTTCCCACGATTCCAATCAATATTGGAAATCCAGTTTTCCATCTTCATAGTCCAAAGTTCATATTCTTCCTCTTTAAATAAGGAAATTTACCATTCTTTGTTTGTGAGGCCGAAATTGTTGCATGGAAGTGGTGTTGGTGTTGTTTGTGTTGGTGACTTCATTTTCATTATCGGATCCAGGCATGGTGAATGAATGTTTGATTGTATGGGGGTGAGAATGGTTCTTAGTATCGTAGAGACTTTCCCGAGGCTCTGATACCACTTGATAGAAACAAAGACCTTGATAGATCTTTAAGCACTCGGAGATCGTTAGCGTTGCCTATGTAATCACAAGCAAACTAATAGAAGATCTCTACAACTTGGTATTGTAGCGGAAAATAAATACAAGTTATAATCACTAAGAACACTTTTGATCCTCTATGGATCTTTGATTATAGAAACTCTATGTTTCGGATAGAATACAAGACTTGAGAAACTTGAGAAAAGCTTATCTATTACAATCTATCATGGTTTCTTATATAGGCAAGAAACCCCAAGGCGTTGACAATTTACGCTTCTACTACTAAACTAGACTAAGCATGCAACTAGACAAGCATGCAACTAATCATATTGTTTTGTTAATCATCGTGTTTATTACGAGTAAGCTCTACATGTCTGGCGCCAACCTATACATACGGCTCGACTTTTACTCTAAACCGAGCTTATCTCTCCCACGTGGTTCCCACTTTCGTGACAACACACATGCGCTTTAACACTTCTGTGAAGTATAACCCGGCAACATCCTTCTTCTTCGGCGAAATCTCTTCGATGAAGCTTGGTAATCGAATGAGTTTTCCATAATTCCCAACAATCCTCCCCTAAACTGGAATTTGACGAGGTTAAGTTCCAGTTTCCTTGATAGATCGATGAGGTTGTTGAGGATTGTACCAGTTTACGAATAATTTCCAGGCAAGACCCTTCCCATATTTTAAACACTTCAGAGCTATGGATGGCCAGAATCTTGAGGATCAGCAGCAAAGATGCAGAAGAAGAACATCTCTATGATGAATTAATCTGTAGAGCACCAGGTCTTTGCAGCAACATATGACATCATGTACATCAAAACGGATAAGTTCAATACTATTCTCATCACTTCCAGGTGTGTTAACTCCTGTGAGAGGTGAATCATTGAAATTAATGGATTTGATGTCTCTTTACCAATAGCCATTACTACTGGAGTAGCCACATGTTTGAGTTCGAAAACTATGGTACATTGATAACCATCTGATTTATTGGCAAACCAAAGCAACCATATAAACGGTTTGGCTTGTCTTTACATGTAGCCGCTTGCTCGGGACTAGTCAATTCTTAGGATTGGTGAATTGAGAACCAAATATGGAGTCGGTGCCTTTACCACATGCCATATTCATGTGGGCTAGCCAATTCTTGGATTCCAAAGGAATAGACCATGGTGAATTGATGACCATACAACCCTCAAGATTAAGCATGGGTGGTTGCAAACCCTATGATTTTGAGCAAACCATTACACCTATCAGCAGATTTGATGTGTCTTTACCAAAGTCACCCTTTGGACTAGTCAACTCTTTGACATACACAAGGTACATTGGGTGAGTTAAAGACCAAAAAAATTTTAATAACAAACAAACTGTTTTTTTTTTTTTTTTTTTTTTTTTTTTAAAACTAAGAAAGATTTATAAAAGCGAAAAAGCTTAATAATAATTGGAAAAGGAAAATTAGAGACCTAATTTTTATTAAATAAACGCTATCACTATTTTTAAAATGATGTTTTGTGAGATTTCTTTTATGAAAGCTGTTCACGTTAAAAATTTTGGCAAAAATAGATAAATATCATAAACAAAGCAAACTAAAATGAACAAAACAGATAGTGCGAGAGTACCAAGTGTCCCGATATGGATGAAGAAGAGGCCTATTGCGGTTGTTGAAGTTGAGTTTTGATCAATCCCACGTAGCTAAGGCGAGTGCCTTTCATTTCCCAACGGATCCGGAGGAATTTCCAATTCTCGGCTCAACATCTTTTCCATAAGTCTTTTAGGCGGGGTACTTTCTTTCGGACAACATGCACACAGTGATGCCACCCTTAGTTTCAAGGACATGCACCCAGGGAGGATAGAATCTCCGTGATATAAGCTTCCACCGATGTGAGTTTTCCCAAATGGAAGATGCTTTCTTTGTTGGGAATGTGGGAGTTCAACAGAACTTGAAGATCTCTGGTAAAACATCCCGAAACCTTGTGGTTCCTTGTTGCAATAATGGGTGGTAACTTGAGTAAACAGAGAAATTATGTCCTACTGTCTATCAAGTGTAGAATTTCCTTTAGAAAGGTGAATTCCATTAAAGTGGAGTCCCTTCGATGAAGAACATTCATCTCATCATCCTTTAATTTCCACTCTATCACCCCATCCGAGTTTCCATCGGAAAATCAGCAGAACCCTTCTACAATGAAAGGCGAGTCATCGACTTCAAGATCCAAAGGAGATATTTTAGCCATTCTCTTCGCCTCCTCCCAGTGATAGATATCCTCGAGGGAGCATTTTCATCTTCGCATTGATAGTAGGACTTGTATCGATGGATGGAGCGGGTTGAAGCACGAAGTGCTTTCATCTGTGGGATATCCTTATAGCCTTTTCTTTCATTATCTTCCTTAACTTTAGAATCAAATTGTATGCTTCATGCTTGATTTGTTATCGGAAGAAACAAGCAACACTTTCTCGACTATCGACCATGTACTAATGAGCCACTCTTGATGAATTTGATCTTGATCATGGGATGTATAAGCGCAATCCGGATAAGGAATAGACAAAATGCGATGCAGACAAGCGCAAAACAAACAAACTAAACATACACAACAACAAAACAAACAAACTAGAGAAATATTAGAAGTTAGTGTTAGAAAACAAACTAAGATACTAAACCAAACAAAAATCTGCAGAGTAAATATAAAACAAACAAAAATCTGCAGAGTTTGCAAAATCCTCCACGAGGCATATGCCTCCCACGAGGCCTATGCCTCCCCTTAAACTATGCGAGTCAAGGGTTTAGCATTCCAATATTGACCACGAGGTGTTGAAACCTTGGTCCATCAAACGCCTTTGTTAATAAGTCCGCCACATTATCATCGGTATGGATTTTAGTCACTTTTATCAAATGTTTTCAAAAGCATCTCTTATAAAGTGGTGCTGATTTCAATGTGTTTCGTTCGATTGTGAAAACCGGATTTTTGACTATGCAAATGGTACTTTGATTATCTATATGAATTGTAGTATTCATAAAATTGTACCCATAGTCCAAAGATTGGTTACGAATCCAAAGGACTTGTCCACGACAATTTGCGTGACAACGTACTCGCTTGATGGTTGAGGTGGCCAATGGTTTGTTTCTTGCATTGCCAAGAAATCAACCTTTGCCTAGAAATTGGCGACCTCCGGTGGTGGATCTTCTATCCGATTTGCACCAAGATAATCACATCACTATATGCTTCTAACTTGAAAGGAGATTCTTTTGGGTACCAAAGGCCTAAAGAGGTTGGCCTTTGAGGTACTTAAAGATCTTCTTCAAACATTGAGATGGGAAGCAAGTGGAGTGACTTGATGTCGAGAACACACACTCACAAAAAGCGTAATATCGGGCCTTGAAGGCGTCGAGATACATCAATGAACCAATCATGGACTGCATGCAAATGCACATTCACGGTAGGTCTGGTTCATTATTTGCTTTAGTCTTTGGAGCTTCATAAGGTGTGGTGGCGATCCTAACACCTTCCATACCAAACTTCTTCGAATGTCCTCACATATTTATCTTGACCGATAAAGATGCCATCTTGTTTCTGCACGAACTTGGAGACCCAAAAGAAAGTAAGTTCTCCCATAGCACTCATTTGAAATTCACCTTCATAAGTTCCTCGAATTCCGCACCAAGCTTCGTTTGTGGAACCAAATATAATGTCGATCACATACACTTGCACGAATGATGTCGGAGTAATTCTTCTTGAGGAGCGAGTTTTATCAATAGCACCTCTCCTATAGCCATGCTTCACAGGAATGATGAAAGCCAAGCATACCAAGCTCTTGGAGCCCGATGTAAGCCATAGAGCTTTAACAACTTTGTAAACATGATTTGGGTGATCACGGGTCTTCAAAGCCCTTGGGTTGAGAGACATAAACTTCTTCTTCAATCTCACCATAGAGAAAAGCACCTTTGACATCCATTTGATACACCATGAAGCCCATATAAGAAGCATAAGCCAAGAAAATGCGAATTGCTTCAACTCGCAACATGGGCAAACACTTCATCATAATCAATTCCTTCCTCCATGTCGAAGCCTTGTGCTACTAACCTTGCTTTGTTTTTATCACAACACCCGAGCATCTCTTATTCTTGAACCCACTTTGTCCCAATGGCATATTTGCCATCGGTAGTGGAACCAAAATCCAAACTGCTGCCGGTTGTGAAATTGTTGCATCTCTTCTTGCATTGCTTCTAGCCAACTTGAATCATTAAGAGCTTGAGATACATGGTTGGTTCCACTTGAGAGAAAACAAGCAAGCAGACAATGTTTGAAGTCCGTGTGATTGTCTCTTTGTTGGTTGGAGACATAAGAGAAAAGCAATCATCCAAATTGAGGACTTGTGATAGCCCTTGAGTTCTAACAGGTGCGAAGATCACCTATGATGTTGGATTGAGGATGAGCAATGTTGATCCTATGAGTAGCGATGGGGTTGACTTCAATGGATGAATCAAGATTAGTGATGGTTGGTTCAAATTGACATCATAAGAGGGTGAGGTGAAGATGCCGACTTTGGGTTGATGGTTTCCAAGATCCGAAGGTGTTGGAAAGCGTGTATAGGGTTCACCAAAGTCGAAGATACTTGAGAAGGAACAGCATAGCCTTGATTTGGGGATGGAAGGTGTGACAGTCAACTTTAGCGAGACACGTTGTTTCTGCGATTCCTTCATTAGCCACTCCTTTTCGATTCTACGCTTCAAGCTTTCTTGCAAATTCTTGAGTCTCGAAGCCTAGCAAGGTCCTCGACATAATGAGAGTCATCTTCATCACTCGAATCGGTATCCTTGGAGGTGGTACCGCAATATTGTTAGGGAGAAAGAAGGCACAAGTATGGGTTGCTCATCATCTTCAAACTCATTTTCGAGTCATCATCAAAGGGACTGCATGGTTAGTTGGAGATTCTTGAGAACACGCATTTTGATTAGCCAAGTGTCTTGTGTAACCCAAGGAATCGGTTAAGTAGTCAAGGTCAAAGACCACGTATGACCACATCCTTGAACATTGTGCTTATCTTCCAAAATCTCGGGTTCAATGTCTCCTCTATCTTCTTGGCTTGCAAATTGTACACCACAGAGGCCTTACTATGATTTGAATAACCCACAATATAACCATCATCGACCTTCTCATCAAACTTTCCCAATGGATCACTAGTGTTTAGAATGGTCACTTGACAACCAAAAGGTTTTAGGTAGTGAATGAGCGGAACCTTTCAAAGAGGAGTTCATATGGGGTTTTGAGTTGTGGTGCAGTAATGGACACCTGTTTAGCACATAGCGGCGGTGCCAACAACTTGATCCGAACATAGTGGGCGGTTTAGAGTCTGCAAGCATGGATCTAGCAGACCTCTATTAAGGTCCTATTCTTTCTTTCACCACCCCATTTTGTTGTGGGGTTCTTGGATTACTATAGTCCCTTTTATGCCTTTTGACCCATATAGTTCTATAAGAATAGCATTTTGAACTCGTCCCATTATCACACGAATACCCTTAACCTTTTTATTCAACTGATTTTCAACAAGAGTGATGAATTCATCAAGACTTGAGATGTTTCATCTTTGGTTACGAGAAGAAAACCCAACAAAATCTGCTATAGCCATCGGTGATTACCAAGCGAAGAACTTATGATCAATGCTTGACTTGAGTTGGACCAAACAGATCCATGTGAAGCAGCAAGAGGTTCGATAATGATGCTCATAGCATTGATAGCTTTATAAAAGCTGTGTTGTTTTCCTTTGTTGCAAGCGACACAATTGTGATCATTTGTGAAAACTTTGGTGGGAAGTCCTTCAACCGCACCCATTTTAGAGAGTTTGTTAATGGTCTTGAAATTCACATGCGCCATTCTTCTATGCCATTTAGTGGACTCATTAAGAGATGCTTTAGCCACTAAGCAAGTGAGATCACCACCGGTTGAACTTCATTAAGGTTGAATGTGTATAAGTTGTGAGTTCGAGGAACCTTGGTGAATTGAAGTTTCTTACGGGAGTTTGAAGTCTTTAGACAAAGACAAGACATTCATTCTCGATGAAGAGAACTTTGTTCTTAGTGTCACGATTTGTGAAACAGAGAACAAGTTGAAATGTTGAAGTTCCTTAACAAAGTACACATTTTCAAAATCCGGATGAGGTGTCTTTATGGTGCCCTTCCTGTGATACTACCATCACTTCCTCCAAAAGTTACATTGCCTCCTCCTTCTATAGGGACAAAATTGTGCATCATATCCTGTTTCCGACATGCTTCCGGAACAACCACTATCAACAATACCAATATTCTTATGCTTAAGGGATGATCCTACAAACAACAACAAAAATATATACAAGCAGTTAGTATTGAGAGGAGGTTCAAGTCATTCTCGACTTGAACACGCCTTGTGGATCATAGGTTTAGGGCATGAAGTTTTAGAGGATCCACCATTGTTCTTGGTCCTCCATTGATAATTTGGTCCTTGTTGGTCCAAGAACAACTTTCTTGAGGGCTTCACAAAGTGTTCCCATATCCCATCCCGGCATACATGGAGTCAACATATGTAGGCCAATAGCCATGTTTAAAGTATGGGCTCGTTGGTTGGCCATAAGGTCTAGTAACCGAACTTCTCCAATGAGAGTCGGTTTAGCTGCTTGTGGGACATAAGGTGGAATATTAGCAACATTGGTCCGATTAGGTTTGTGTTTTGGAGAGTAGCACATGCACCCAATCTTTGTTCATAAAATCACAATCCTTAATCAAATGAAATTCTTGCCACATACAAAACATGTCTTCTTCTTAGAAGTTTTATTCAAATAGGAAGATGTTGGATTACATGCGAAGTACTTAAACAGATACATTTAAGGACTTGATTTTATGATCGATTATTCAAACATTTAAAAGATAAGTCTTGAGAGAAACTGTCTTGGAAGATGATTCCTCGTGACTTCCTAGAGGGCTCACAAGTAGATTGGGGTGCGGGCTTGGGTGTTGGTTCGAGCTTGGGAAGGTCGAGACTTCTCATTTGAATCACGACTTTCATAGGAAGTAGACCCTTGATCCGATGAATTGTCCTTTGTCGAGCAGAGACAAAGTCATTAGATGAGGTATCGAGTGCAGCAAGTCTTTGACTTTTGCCATATAAGTGATGTGATCCATCAAAGTCAACGATGATGGATAGGTCGTGGGCATGAACTCACCTCTAATGGGACCGGGGACATCATGCATTTTACCTTCTTTAACATAATTAGCTAACCACATTGATGTAGGTTTCGCCCATCATACTTAGCTTCGGACCTACATATTTTGAAAACCTAAACCTATAGGACATGTCCGAGATTGACTAGTATAGATGATTCTATTTAAGCTTTTACCGGACATTTGCCTTTCATTATTCCTATCAATTTCCTCGGCTAGTTTTGCCTTAAGTTCTAGGTTCTCGAACCTGACTTCATCCTTTGCTTTCTCGAGCGGTTTTAAGTAATTATTTGCAACTTCTAGATCAAACTGTAACACTTTTATCTTTTCTTCATAAGCTATTTGATTCTTACGAAACCATACTTTTGTCTTTCTACGCTTTTTAACGCAAGTTTATGAGCTTCATTATCAATATAACATGCATCAAACTTAGGTTTCATAGCATCAAATTCTTCCTTAAGTTCATTGTATCTAAGACTACAACCAAATATACAATTGTGTACGAGATAGTCCCATCAAGGCAAAGCGATCATGCCTTTCATCCAAGTGCACCTTGCAAGCGGTCAAGCTTGTCGGTATCATGAGCTTCCTCATTAACGAGGTTCATGTGCGATCCAGTTGACTGTTCATCCATGGTGAGGAGAGCTGCTGAAGCTCCGACTTCTGCTTTTTTAGCGATAGGAAAGATATTTGGCTCCATCTCCATTCTTTACGTCCTTGCATTCTCTGAGAAATGCCCCATCGATGACAAGTGTAGCACTTGACTTTCCCCTATCAAAGCGAGTGGTTCCTTTCCCTTGAAAACAAACTTCCTTCCAACCTTCTCTTCAAACCTTTTGATGTCCATGCGACAAAGCCACCGCATTTTCACTTCATTTCCTCCATTTCAAGAGGTCCACACGATCAAAGTCTTCATATGCAAGATCTGCTGAGTATCATAGTCGACAACAAGCGAATGAAGAACATCCTCCATCACACTACTAGACCTAGCTTGAGAACTTGGTGGAGTGGGACGAGGTTATGTGGTGAAGGAGGAGTTGAAGATGATGATGAAAAGTGGTTGGAACTAGGAGATGATGGAAAATAGTTGGAGCTAGGAGCTTGTACCATCATGTTGGAATGAGATGTCCCAACAAAAGCGCATGGTTAGAAGAAGATGTACGATAGGGAGTCCCGACATACGGTTCAAGAGTTCGAGTCTTGTATAGCTCATCAAAGGTGAGCATGTCCAACCCTCCTTTAGCCTTGAGTGCTATGCTAACATGCAACCATGATGGCGGCAAGGACCGCAAGAACTTTGAGTTGCGGTCTTCATTATCCGGTTTAGCATTCGGTGATTCGGTGACTCAAGATCCTATGGAACACCATCGTATCCCTTGTGGATACCTTCTTCTTCGATATGTTGAAGTCACGAAGCTGTTGTCTTAGCATGGACTTCCTCATTCTCTTTGATTCTTCATTTCCACGAACACGGCTTTGAGAGCCATCCAAATGTCTTTAGCATCATCCATATGGTGAAAATCACATAGATGATCTTCGGTATGGCTTGAAGCAAAATGGTTTTTACCGTCGATTGGAATTTCTATATCTCGGTCTCATTATATTGAGAAGGTCTTGAGGTAATTCAATTACTTTGATTGTACTCGGTGAGTACACCTATGGATACTTGTGAGAAGCTCATGCCTAATCATGGCAAGGTCGTATCTCAACTTGAGTATTCTAGGGTAATTGGTGCTGATGTATGCCATGACTTGTACAAGACCGACATTGGTTTTGCGGTGGGAAAATTGAGCGGTATACTAGTAATCCTAGTGCTCATCATCGCAAGCGGTTCAAAGGGCTTCAAGTATTTGAAGAGAACTATGGATTATAGTCTCTCATATCTTGGTTACCCATCGTGTTGGAAGGTTACACCGATGCAAGTTGGATCGATGCATGCGAAGACAATTCGTCTACCGGTGGTGGGTATTCCTACTTGGTGGAGGTGCAATTTCTTGGGCATCCAAGAAACAAACTTGCATCACCGGTTCAACAATGGAATCAATTTGTGGCTCTAGCAAATTCTTGGTAAAGAAGTTTTGAATGGTTGAAAACTTGCTTCTTGAGATTCCATTGTGGCCTAAACCTATAGCACCTATTTCTATCCGATGTGATAGTGCACTACATTGGCTAAGGCTTATAGCCGGATGTACAATGGTAAGTCTAGACACTTAGGTGTCACGCATAGCATGATTCGTGAGCTTATCATGAATGGGGTGGTATCTATAGAGTTTGTGAGATCTCAGCGAACTTAGTGATCACTTGGCGAAGGGTCCGGCTAGAGACTTGGTTATAAAGTCTGCTAAAGGGATGGGTTTAAGTCCAACTTAGTCCTTTGAATGCTAGGACACCCAACTCCTCACGAGGAAACTTAGGAGCCGAGTTCAATGTGGAAAGTCGAACATTCGGTGAACTGGAGCACATGTTTTATTTACATCCCAAGGTTGTGCTCGAAACACGCTTGAAGGAGGATGAAGTCTTTACTTCTTAATGGTTAATTTTCTTTGAAAAGTGCTTGGCGGGAGCATGACTAAGAGGAACCACCTATGTAAATGTTGAAGTTTTGCCGCTTGAGAAGCTTTGGACTTTTAGCTTTACAACATTTATGAATTTGGATATGGACACATGGCTTGTATAGTGTCGGAGCTTTTAAGTGTTTGAAAACTTGTGTGTAGTTATCTTGGTATTCAAATGGGTTGAAGGGTTCAATTCTTAGAACACCCCGATTCTCGAATATTTGAACGTGTAATTACTAAGATGGAAATTCAATCCTCGGGACATTTTCATTTATGCACATGTTTTGATTGATGTTTATTTTTATGCAAAGGAAGTGAACTAAATTTGGGAGGATTGTTGGAAAATTTAAGCGCACTTGTGGGATTAGTTCACACCTTGTAATGGGTTAGGAGGTGCGGAGTGTACACCCATAAGGTCCATGAACACCGACTCATATAGTGGTTTGTATTGGTAGTCTTGGTGAAAGTCTTGCTTGGTGAAAATCTTGCTTGGTGAAAGTCTCGCTCGAAAGTAATGCTTGTGGTTTCCATCGATAGCGATGCTTCCAGATAAGCGATGTTTCCAGCGATAAGCGGTGTTTCCACCGTAACACCGTGAAATCTTGATGCTATGAAAGTGCGATAGCGGTGTTTCCATCGATAGGTTTGTATTTCCACTATAAGTGAAAGTACGCTAGTGGAAAATCGCTTATGGAAAGTCTTGCTAAATGGCGATTACAACTTCTTTATGACCACGTTTAATTGGTCATGTAACCACTAACTGACTATAATGGGGATAATTATGAGGCTATTAATGGGCGATTAATACTCATAATTCCATTGGAATAGCTCAAGAGTAACCTCCTATATATAGGAGATCTGAACATGCATGAAAAACACGAAAACACTAAACACTTCTAGCGAAAGGGTTATTGAATTGTGCCTAATTCTATAACGCATTTGGTCTTATCCCAAGTAGATATTCGTGATACCCGGGCATTGGGTTGAATAGTTTACTTTGGAAAGTGATCACACGATTTCAAGTGATATCCGTAACCACCTAGTGGTATTGCTTTCATTGATTGTCTTACCAATTACGGGATCTAACCCCAGCGGTTCTTTCATTTGACCAATGTCTTTCGGAATCTCTCAAGTAGAGAATTGTGTGATAAGTTTAGTAATACTAATCCTCCAAATTGGTAATCTCGTATGGGATTTGGCCTGTGAGATTGTTGGTTGATAAATCAATTGTCTTCACCAATCTCAGATTTCTACTAAACTCATTTACCTTTCCTTGCCATTCAATCAGTAGATGGTCAATATAGCTATCGTCAACAGAGTAAGACGTGTCTTTAAGATAAACAATACTACTATAATGATGTAGATTATGTTCCGTAAACAATTGTTCTTGAACCATGGAAGTAAGATTATGCACACACGATGGGATTGTTCCATGGAGCTTGTTAAATGACAAGTCTAAGATTTGAAGACTTACTAATTGACATATTTGTGAAGGAATGGCTCGAAAAGTTGTTTGATTTTAGGCTAAGGCCATACAACCTTGACAAGTTTGTACCAATCCAAACAGGAATATTACCATATAAATTGTTGGCCCCCAAATCCAAAAGGCTCAACTTGGTGCAATTCTTCAAAGACAATGGCAATTCTCCAGAGAAGCCGTTGTTGTATAAACAAAACATCTCGAGTTGACCCAAACATCCTACATAGGGAGGAATATATCCTGATAGACTGTTGTGGCCCAAATTAAGAACTTTTAGATACGTCAAATTCTTCAAGCAGTCCGGAAGTTGCCCGGTCAATGAGTTACGTGAGAGATCAAGAGATTCAAAGTTTTCATAGATTTGGCACAAGAAAGAGATTCCTCCTTGGAAGTTGTTTCTGGACAGATCTAAAAAACTTATATGTGGCGGAAAGGTAGGTATTGGACCATAAAAGCTGTTGGAACTCAAATCTACTTTTTTAAGGTTAAGACTTGATAATGATTCTGGTAATTTCCCACTTATGTTGTTAAAAGAGAGATCCAAATAATATAAGTGAGAAGGGCGCCATTGGTTCCAGAACTCTGTAGGAATTGTGTCGGAAATGCTATTGTATAGATTTGGGGAAACGAGGTCCTAGCTTGTTAGATCTGAAATCAATATACTCTACACTCATAGAAAGGTTTGACACGTCATCATTAAAAAAAAAAAACTCCTTCGATTGAGTTGTATGAAAGATCTACAAACCAAAGATTTGATTTTCCAATGTTTTCAGAGATAACACCTCTAAGTGAATTGGAAGATAGGTTCAAATCTGTAAGTGTGGGTAGTTGCCACAATTTGTCACTTATTGTTCCATTTAACTGATTGGAATCTAGGTTCAACACATTTTGGGATGAAAAGTTTTGAATCTCATCAGACAATGACCCTATTAATTGGTTATTTGAAGCATCCAATTCATATAACATATTTGGGGATGTGCATCGAGACAAGTTGTTCAGAAAATCTGAAAGATTCCCATCAAACGAGTTGCCATAAACATGAAATTCCGTAAGCCTATTGCCAACTAATGGGCACAACCAGCAATAAATTGATGAGTTAAGATTGTTGTTATCGAGAATAAGGGTATCAATAGATGAAGAAGAGTTGACAACTGAAGAATATGGATGCATGACTTTTGAGAGGTCACATCGTCTTAAAAATACAACTGATAGGTTTTGGAGACCTATAATTGCATTTACCCAGTTATTTGCTTTGGCCAGAGAAGTTCCTTCCATATCAAGGAAACTTAACGAAGATAGAGAAGACAACCTATCTAAGTTTTCAACTGTACAACTATCGAGGTATCTTAGTGAAAGACTTTGCAAATTGGTGAGGTTTCCAAATTCTGGAGGAATGGTTCCATGGAGAGAGTTGTCTGAAAGGGAAAGCTCTGTTAATTTGGTCAATGAACCAATGGATCTTGGAATGATTCCACTGAAATTATTATTACTAAGGTAAAGGTATGTTAGTTTGGTCAAGGAACCAATGGACTCAGGAATGGTTCCACTAAAATAATTGTCACCTAGGTTAAGCTCTGTTAAATTTGTCAAATAACCAATGGACAAGGAATGGTTCCAACAAAGTGATTGCAACCAACTGATTCCAATCAAGGTCAAGAAAAGTTAAAGCGGTCAAGGAAACAATGGACTTGGGAAAGGTGCCAGTAAATTGATTAAAAGAAAGGTCAAGAGAAATTAACTGGGTCATGTTACCAATAAAGGTGGGAATGGTTCCAGTAAACTCATTATCAGAAAGGTCAAGATAAGTTAAATGAGTCATGGAGCCAATGAACGGGGGAATCGTTCCATGAAAAGAACATTCGGACAGATTTAGATGATTCAAGTAGGTTAAGTTGAGCAATGAAATGCTAATCTCACCTCCAACACCACCTGTATGATAGTCGCACAAGTCAAGCATATATTGTGACATGACCTGTTTGGTTGTCGCATGTGACTCCACTCCATTTACAACAATCTTCTTCTTCTTCGGGTCTCCACGTTGAGAGCAGGTCATCGGGGTCTAGAAGGCGAGCTTTGAAACCAAGAAGAGCTTCTCTCTCATTATCGATGCATGTATTAGTAGCCCCTCCTGCTGCTACAACCAGTTTGTGGCCAAGGGAAGTGGCTGCCGTGGTATTAAACCATAGAAGAACAAGTGAAAAGATAAACAAAACATGAGTTTGCATAAAGTAAAAGCAAATACTTTCTCTCATAATGTATATATGTTTGTATATAATTTGTATTGATTGGTGCTATTTTATCTAATAAATCAACATATATATAGACGTTGAAAAAGAATAATTGTGTGGTAGAAAAGAGTTGGATGATACTCATGGAAAAAAGATCAAAGTTTCAAAGATCAAAGTTTCAAACTAGACGTCTAAAGACTAAGTCTTTGCAATTTGTACTTATTGCATGTTCATCTTTTGGTCCTCCAATTGTTATCTGATATATATTTGTGTGGTGCAGATATTCAAGGAAAAAAAATTGAAGTCTCAAACTATACGTCTAAAGACTCTAAAGTCTTTGCAATTTGTACTTATTGCATGTGCATCCAACATGTGATATCTTTTGGTCCTCGAATTGTTATGTGACATAAATATAAATATAAGAGAGCTAGGTGTGTGTTATACACACTGCCACATCAACTTTTATTCTATAACATTCCTATAACACAACCAAAAAGGCACTTTCTTTAATAATTCCTATAACACACAACCAAACGCCTCACTCACTCTACTTTTACATTCAATAAAGAAGGGAAAACCCCGATAACTTCCGTTCTATACATGGCGATGGTGCTATAACGCAAGAGGACCGGTGGAGCTAAAACGCACATGGCGCCGTTATAGGAAACAAAAAAGCTATGACACGAGATGCTATAACCAATGCAATGTGCTCTCTAAATACTAACCAAATAAATGGACCCAAATAAAGTAACCCATACATAAGGTAACAAGCTAGATAACGTGATATAAAGGACACCTATATAAAATACATATAGTTTTGAGAATGATATCTTGATCCATCTACAAATTAACTCAACAAATTCTAAAATTTTCGACTTTGTTGATTCAGTTAACTTAAAAAATAATTGAATTACTACGTACACATGTAGGGGTCTCGATAAAAATGGCCAAAAAAAGCTTATGTAAATTCAAAATAAATTCCCACTAATATACAAATTACTAACTTACTGACTCGTGAACATCACAGGATAAAAAGGTAAACAATTTAACTAATCGAAAATATACCAAAAAACGACTGTTAATCAATCTAGCAGTCAGAGATTCATGAGTAAACTATATATGTTTTGGTGAAGTTGTATAATAATTTAATTATAAGGCAATAAAAACGTACTATTAGGAATTGAACTTATATTAATGATGTTAATTGAAATAATACTGAAACGGTGAGTTGAAGAAAATTGTAGCGCATATTTGTTGACGCATAGTTGTTTATATTTTTTGGGTGAGAGTTGTTATAAATTTTAGGATTGTTTAGGTCATATTAATTGATACATTCTAATAAGTATAGTTGTTAATAAGTAGTAGCATATTACCCGTGTAAAGCAGCGGGGACGAATAATACCTTTAGCTAGGGCTAATCATTTTGTCTTTTTGTGGATTGCGTCTAATAATTTTTGTGGTCGTGGGCTTGCAGCGAGAGATTGTGAAGAAGTTAAAATGTTATATTATTATGTGTAAAGTATAAAGAATTGAAGTTAAAACTCTGAAATTAACGTTAGGATACTCATGACTCCTAAAAACTTATATTTATTGGACATCTTTTTCTATTTCGTGATATTTATTAATGAGTTTGGAAATATCTTATTGCTTTGATTTTTTTATTATTTATTTTTAATTTTTATTTTTTAATTTTTTATTTTTAATTACACATGCTTTGAAGTGTGACTAATTGCTACTGAAAAAGTCTCGACATTTGAAAAAGCCATAGCTTAACTAATTGCTACTACAAATTTTCATTATTTGAAAAAGCCATAGAAATTAAGTGATGATGCTATATATTGCCAACAATTTAAATTGGATGGTCCTAAATTGATTTCTTATCTTTTTGTTTTTTCAAAAGTATCCAAAATAACTTTGTCTTATTTTGTGAAAATATGATGAAGTCTCAAATTAATGGTCTCAAATAGATGTTAGGAAACTCTTACGAACTTGTATTTATTACACATCATTTTCTATCTTGTGATATTTTTTTAGGAGATAGGAAATTCTTGTTGCTTTGAACTAGCTTTTAAATTTCTGCATATGCGTTATTGTTAAATAAAATTATTTTATAAAATTATGTAAAATTTTTATACTTATATAGTTATAATACCCATGCATGGTCCCGTTTTTTACATAAACTTTTTATTATTTATTTATATCAATTAATATTTTATATAGATTTTTGTTGAACGTGCGATTTGATGTTGTTTAACTGACGTGATGTGAATCTTTACTGCCTATGTAACGGGCTGAGATATGGGACTTCACCCATATCCTTTTTACTTAAACGTTTGGGAAACCTTTTACCCAAAACAAACTGACGCGATATTAAGGTTGATGTTATTTAAATTTAACTATCGATATCATATTCTAAACATTATGCATGTTTAATAGCATATAATGACCCTTGAAAAACTATGCGGCGTTGTTATATGTACAATATCGTATATATTTATTTTTCACATCATAGTAACTTATAAGGTCGTGCCTTATTCTTGTTGATATAATTATAGCCATATTTAACTTTTAAACTTGTGTACGCGCGTGTTAAACTTATAAAGAGAAATAACATGACTCTTAAAAAAAAAAAAAAAAAAAAAAAAAAAACTTTTTCGTATATTCTTACACACTCTCATAAAGAGAAACAACATGAGTCATTCGTATATGTACAATCTCGTATATTCATTTAAATATCACAAGTATTTCATGTTTTCATTTTAATATTTATAATTCCATGCTTATAAATTAATTTAATACTTATCATGAAATGGGGTAGGAGCAAAATCTTTGATGAAAGATGCTTGAGGCATAATCGAACTCCCATTATTCATGTAATAAAACATGGATCAAGTGCCATACTTGCGTATAAAGTGTATCTTTGCAAACTACGCCTCAGCGCGTCCATTAAGGGTGCCTTGGCAAAACCCCTACAAATATTTAGCACATCCTCAAATCAGCAAAAACATGCACATACACGCTAAAAACATCCAACTCGTTCCATAACAAGCTAATTATCTCATTAAGCTTACTGTAATCTACCACTTAGAAGTTATTGCATATTCGCACTACCATATGGGAATAGTTAATTACTTCCAAGCAACCCCGAGTAATTATCATTCATACCAGTAAGTTATGAGCAGATACAGAATTAGAGACAAAACTTCACTTGATTTAAAAAAGGTGAAACTTGGGACTACAGGATGAGCGAAATAGCTTCTGCGGATACATGACACTCACTTAAAGATCTTAGAACAAATTATTCAGAAGACGATGTTGGCGATATGTCAGCTAAATTGATCTTTAGATTTGATTTTATCAAGGCTGTCTAAAAAATGTTATTGAAAAGAAATGTACTAATGCTATAACAAAAGACAATGATACCACAATGATGACAACAAGGAGACCATTTAAGCCTTGGCTCTTCCTGCAAGACCAGTCTCCACTTTCTTGACTTCAAAAATGAGCATTCTCCACATCTTTAACACAAACATTTCAGCTTCATCGTCCAAAATAGACTGAAGCCGCTCTAACATCTCATTTGCTGTCACGTGTTCTTGAGTGCTTGACACAATATAATCTACTAATGTTGTCTCTTCCTCACCCAAAAACTCGGCTATTTTCTTGGAGATCCATGGTCTCATCCGTTCATGCAATCCGTTCTGTATAACATCAAAAAAAAATGGTATAATGAAAACGAAAAAAAAAGGCACTAAATTTAACTAACCAAACTTACAAATCATACTAATCTGATCTATGGAAACCACCTAAGGTCTTTGCATATTCCCAAACGGAATCCTTATCTTTACAAATATCTGATTCTTAAATACTACAGTAATAATATTTTATCAAACAAAATACATTAACACCCACTTCTGAAAGAACAAATGTAAAAAATAAATAAATAAATAATAATTTGTAGCGTCAGACCCACATCTCAACAAGAAAGAACTCTAGGCAAAATACAGGGGAGAGAAGCATGCCTAAGTTTTCTTGATTCTTTTTTTCTCGGGAGAAAAAAAGTTCATGTTGATATGACCTTTATTAATCAAAAAATGCCATATATTTATTAAAAAAAAAAAGAAAAAGAAAAAGAAGATCCATAAATTCCAAAAGCTTTCACCAATCTTCATACTAGAGAAATAAAAGATCCATAAATTCAATATTCAATAATAAAAATAGAAACAGACTTGGCAATTAAGCAAGCAAGAGTGGAAAATGGGCGAGTTGGAATTTGGAAACAAGTCAAAAATAGCTTTTTGTAACTTCAAAAGCTCTTTTATAAAACAAATTTGAATAATCAAAATCAATCCATTAATAAGTAAACTCTAGCAAGAACTTTATACTAACCATGTCATAAGTAGCCCAATTTATTGGATACGAAAACAACTCGTCCTTGGTTTTTGGAATGGTGTCAATTAATTTTTTTGCATCCAAAAGCTTCTTATTACCTGGTGTCTTCACATTCTCTTTCTCTCGTCTCATCTCTAGATTGATTAGTCTCCTCCCGGTCCCTATCTCGATGGCTTGATTTGTCATGGGACCGTCTACTGCATTCCCTTTCTGAATCAAGTCTCTCTTCATTTGATATTTCTTATGAAAGGCAAAACTCACTCACATGTTATGCATCACCCCACCTTTTGGTTGATAAGCCACTCAAATACCAAAGGCCTTTGGTGTTTTCCATGTAATATTATACATAGTTTTCTGGTGTTTTTCAAAAACAGAGTATTTTCATTCTTCGAAGGATTGGAAATGTTAAAAGCTCATTCTCTGAAATTTAGTAAATCTTGTTTTAACTTAATTATTAATTGCGAGTATAATTTATAACCCAAATATTTAATAACATGTGATCTGTCATTTAACTAAAAGTAAAAAATATGAAGTAAAAAAATCTAGTTGAATTGAAAAACTCACCGTTTTCGTCTGCATCTGCCATTTCAATATGAGTAGTTGGGTGGTCAGAAGCCTTATTTCTGATTTCCGCCAAGCTTCCATCAATTAACATAGCACCGTCAGTTCCATTAGTTGTAGTACTAGATAAAAGCTCCAAGGCATGTTTTTGTTGTTCTTTCTGCTGCTTCCTTTCCTCTTCGCCTTTCTTCTTCAACTAAGCTTGCATCATATAAATTTCTCGCGTCATTTAATCTTATGTAACTAATTCCAGGCTAGATTATAATATAAGAGCATCTCATAATTAGTTTATAACATCTGGATATTAGGTGTTTTCACCAGAAACCAGCAGTTACCAACATACTTATTTCTTACTAATTGTTCATTACTAATCAGTTTTAAAAAGTAAGAGCATTTTCACGCTAACATGGAGCATATTAATCGCTAAGACTTTAGTGGTATATTTATAAAACTGTAAGCAAAATTAGATCGAGTCACTACTATCTAGAGTATGTAACAGAACACGAAACCGAGTACATGTTTAGTGCAAGCAACATATGGTCCTTGTTATAGCAATGGATCAAACAAGAACTATAGCCAATACTAATGAAGATGGATTTCATGAGAGATGGAAACAAAGCTCACCATCAATAACATTTTCTTTTATGTTTGGCGCAATCAAATCGTTGAACAACTATTTCATACTTTAGTTAAAATACATAATGATTATCTAATTATATTATTTTCATTGCAATACATATCAGAACACTCTTTGTATAAAGCTACTTCAAAGTCTTGTATTTTAGATAACTGATAGAATTGATTGATGCAATATGTCTAGTCAATTTGAATTAGATGGTCCCAAATTATTGTTTTATTTATTCATGGTTCAATAATCCAAAAAATAAAGTTGTCCTGTTTTCTGGAAAATGATGAAGAAATAAAGTTAAGAATCCCACATTAGAAGTTAGAAGACTTAAAAGTCTTTAAAACTTGTAGTTATCAAACATCTTTTCTATCATGTGATACTTTTCCTCCTCAATACGTGTGATATATATCAAAAGTAAGCTAATGGGCCCAAATGCTAAACCAAAACCAAGACTAAAAGATGAAGACTTTAAGTAGTCATTCCCAAAAACACAGATGCACAGACATTTTCATCACAATTTACTCATTCCTGTGCTTGCGAAAAATTAACTTTTGAGAAAATGGAAGTATGGAACAAGCCAGATATTAAAAAAATTAAGTATATTAACTATGAAGAAGAAAACTCACAGTTAAAGGTTCCTTGATATCAAGCATACCAATATTGTTTACCAACAAGTCACCATATTCTCCAATGCACCATACTCCTACCCTAACAACTGCTTCCTGTTTGAAAACAGTTAAAACATTATAAATCGATAACATGTAATTTGACCAGATAATTTTTGGCTTATTAAGAAGGAATTGGTGGTACCTGGTCAACAGATGATTGGATTGCTCTGTATAGCAACCTTACTGTATATCCATGGAGGTTAGATGCATTGGTTATCACAACAATTAATGCATGCCATACTTCATCTTTTACGTAATTTCCATCCTATTGATCATTAGCATAAGAGTTAAGTATTTTATATGCAAATACAAATTTAGTTCCAAAATAAGCATACAATAAAAATCGAAGAGAAATCCAAATATGTGAAATAAAATGTGCAGGACTCATGGAGCATATTTACCTAAAAGAAATAATATAGTTTAAAAAAAAATTACAGTTAAGAGAATATCATGAACTATATAATATACATACTTAATAGACACTAAAGGTATCCCTTTGTCCATTATGAACGGGTCCATTCTGGTTATTTCAGTTCCAATAGGAAATAGGTAAACGGGTGGGTAATCGTCCAAAGTATAAGGTATTAATTATAAACCTCTTAAATTTATTTTATTTTAATAAACTAGATTATTAATAGAAACGCCTCAGGATCAAAAGTATTTCATATTAAGATTTAAATTTGGATCCAAAAGAGTAATTATGTACATGAAACGCCTCACGATCAAAAGTGAGCATGAATGTCATCGTGATATATGGCCTCAATAAAGACTAAACGATAACTCAAAGTTATTCATGTTCCAACTTCATTTAGTATTTGATACCATGGAACTATGGAAAAGAAGACACTTCACCTGATATTGTTGTCATGGTTTGACAAGAACCGCCCCAATATTTTGATTGCAAGAACGCGCAAGCCACCACTATCTTCAATGCTCATGATAGTTTCTACACATTCGTAAAGGATGGCATTTCCTGCATTCTTGTTTGACTCGATTTTTGTTGCAACCTAGAAAAGAGAATTTTAGCAGGAGCAGTGTAAGCAGACTTCAATTCAGGACCGTCAGTACACTTTCACAAGTAGGTAGCTGTAAGTTATATCGGTTAAACCACAATTTTATCAAATCCTAATGACTAATAAATATAAGAATAAGCTTCTATCCATAATACTACTAGCTGACGCTGAACTACAAGCACAAGTTCCTCTAGCCAAGAGAAAAGTAAACAGTCGAGCTAGACTTGCAATTAAATGACTGTATACTATATCAGACATCATGAAAGCTAATCAAGATATCACATAAAAGATGGAAGCTGACCTGAGCAAGGACATCATTCATGAAATCACTAGCATCAGCATCTCCATGGCCCAAGATTAGTAAAATACGCAGCAATCTTATTTGGAGAAAAGGTTCTGCAACGCCAGCAATGTCATATTCAGGAGCATATGGACTGTTGACGGCATCCTTCAAAACTTTTACCAAGCCCTCTGCATTTCGGAATGGAAAGAGAAAATATACAGAAAAGATATCAATGGTGGATGGCACTTTAAAAAGACGTGAAATTGTACAGCAAGTCACTCTGCGCTAAAGAGATGTAAAGCAATAAACAAAGGAAAGTACAAAGGAATAGGAGAAAAAAGAGCACCCCGCATCAATATAACTACTAATTCATTTAAGTTTAAAAAGTTCGAGCAATCAGTCTGGTAGAAGAAAGAAAGACAGTTAGTACTAATACACCCAACTCATCGGTATAAAAAAATGATACTATCGTTCTACAGACCACCTTCCACTTGAGAGATGGACATATGAGTGACGATGAAAATGATTAAATTTAACACAAATAATTATAAACGTTTCAAACAGACATCTATCACAAAGCTATTGTGATTTTCTTTCTAAGTTTTCATCTTATAACCAATTGGTAGCAAATGACATGGTGGAGCTATCCTTCAGTCTTGCACTCTTGCACAGTTACGTCAAACCCATATCCAAAAAATGGGATACCAGTAATCTTAACATGAACTTAACTGTCTAGATCTAACGGCCATATTATAGAGTGAATACAAATCATATTCTGGAGGTCATAACAGAACATGTTCCAGATGCATTCAGAAGAAACATCAGTGTTGTTTCTCTTAGTATATGAGGTAGGCTATATCAAAGTTCTCTTTGTTCATTATGGTACACCTAATGAAGAGTAAGATTCGTATAGAGCTATTTTCTTCCACACACACTGGTAAAAATATTAGAACAAACAAGGTCAATATACCTTCCTGAAATATTCAAGGGCCTCTTCACTGACTATACAAAGATCTGCACAAAGCTGGATCATGAGTTAAAAGGGCCCCATGATGCTTTTCTTTAAGTAAGGAAGCAACAGGGTTCACAAAATTCTCTGCAAGGTCGGGACTTTATTTATAATCCTTATGGAGCATAAGGCTGCCTGTACATTGTAAGAACATAATAAGTATTTAATATTATTTAAGTTATTTATATCAAAAGAAACTGAAATATGTTGAACATAATTAACAGAACTGTAGATAAATGCCTTAATCAAATTCCAAGCATTCTACATTCCAATATTTTAATTGCTTCTCAAAATATTCCCCAATTTTTGATTAAAAAACCAATATACTATAGCAACATCTATAGACTGGAATTCTAAAACAAGAAGGGTCACAAAGAAACAAATTAATTGTCTCACTTTATTGTCTCGTAATGTTCATTCATCTTAGCTAATTTGACTTATACAGGACAAAAGAGATAACTAATATGATTGTGAAAGTATGATATGACTATGTGGTGAGCGAAATGGCAAGTACTTTTATTCGAGTAAAGGCAAAGGTGTCACGTGACTCACGTCTAACCTGAAATTGACTACATAAGGGTATTCATCATTTATCTAAACTTAGTAGTTGATCAATTTCATCTACTCTCTTTTTCCAAAACAATCGCAACATCTTGTTTTTGGGTTGTCTCAAGTGTTCCCTACTTTGGTAACTGCTCAGGCCAAATTTACTATTTCACCAATCAGTAATCATCACTTGATGTGACTTTAAAATGGTCCATAAGGCTGTTTTGTGGTTCTTACTTCTTATGAAATAGCACTATTTTACATATGCCTACTAATCAATATTTTACAAAACTATGTGCAAAGTGAAATGGAGCAAGTCTTTAGCAATGGAGTGGGGATGCTATGACCTGTGATGTGACTAAGAAATAAGATTTAAACAACTAGAAATGCAGCAGTATAATTGCAAACAAGATACTCCTGAAAAAACTTTGAAAATGTAATATAATAGAAATTTCAGTTGCATACTTTCTTCCGAACATTTGGATCTCGAAATTGCAGCAACCTCTCGACTTCAGGGGCAAGATCACGAGCCATTTCAGCAGAAGATATATTACCCAAAGCACAAAGAGCCAGTCCCATGATATACTGGTTTGTATGGTTAAGATCTCTACAAACCGTTTTTAGACAACATCCTGACACGCCCAGAAGATGTGTTCATGTTTCCATAAAAAATACGAAACAGAAAAGGGTATGTGCATACTGCTTTAATGAATTGGTGACAAGCATCAAAACTTCTTGTCTTTCATCAAGAAGCAACATAAGTCCAAGATATCCTATTCTCTTCTCCGGAAATCCAGGAGCTGCAATTAATTACTTGAGGCATTCCGTTTGACCAAAATGTGTGGGATATCCTAGCATGTGAATGAACATGAGCTTTGCCAAATTACGATGTCTATAATCATTGTCATTGTCGCTAACAGCTGCACGAATAGAAGCACACTCTTTTCTAACAACAGCACACTCCTCTGCTGCAGTTTTACAGGCACGTATTGCCCGAATCATGTCCCTGCAAATAAAAACAATAATCCTTATATCGCAAGCTGACCATTGCCATTTAGATGGGAGAGTAGGAGACCATTACTAGCAAACTTATTTGGGGATGTGAGCCAGCTGATGTTTTGTCTTATATGCATAAGAATTAAGGATGGATCATGAACAAGATTAGCAGGATTACAATTACGCTTATTTTCACGTATTACTCTTTAGGTTGTCCCATTGTACCACAAAAGCATCCAAATAAATTTACAATGATGCGTCAATTATGTTGAGAAAGTAAGGATCTTCACAGAAAACAAAACAGTAAGCAAGATTCTATGAACAGCTAGAATGGAGCCATACTATCAATGCCATAATAATTCATGAGTTTCAGTTCTGAGCAAGAGCAGTACAAAAGGGACGGGAAGAGTAGGGTGGGCCTCTTGCGCAAAGCAAACACAGATAAATGCTAGCAAAGAAGGGAGCTGGCAGGGGATTGCAAAGAAGAAGAAAGAAAAAGTTAGTACACATACTCTTCCCCTGCCTAATTGACCTAACAATTCAGAAGTGAGACAAGTAAAATGGGAAATATGCGTAAACAATCAATAATGACTTGCTTTGTGATATCTCACTTTATAAGACGAAGGCAAAAAAATATGGGGTAATTTCTGAGCTTTATCATTATAGGCCAAAGGAATAACTAAGGACTTATTCCTTCATTATCATTAAACTCACATAGCTCGGGGACTATAGAAGATCTTCTACAGCATGTGGCGTTAAAAACTGTAACAAAGCCTAATCTGTTTCCACAAATAGCCTAATTGCTCGTCCAACGCGCTATAAGCACAATACAACTCTACGTTTCTGTCATCATTTCAGTTCAGTTCATTCATCACACATTTCACATACAAACTTAGACATTTTCAACTATTATCATATAGCTTAGTTTGATTCTGAAAATCGTCTTTTCATCCGTGATCCATCCAACGCACTATAATCTAATAATCTAATATTTTCACAACTATAATAAGTATATAACTCCACGTTCCGGTCATTATTTCAGTTCAGTCATCATTACCACAGTTCACATACAAACTTCCTAACAACTTCATCAGCTACAATTCCGTCAACACATTATTAACTATATCATAGTTTAGTTCAATTCAGAATCGCACTTCTCATTCGTCTAACGCACTACGTTTTACTCAACATCAGCATCTTACATAAAGAAATCCTAATCTCATAATTCTTCATACAAATACTTAAACGTAACAACTTCATCAATGACAATTCCGTAATTGCGCCTCTCATTCATCTAACGACCACGTTTCACTCATCATCAACATTTTACATACAAACATCCTAATCTAATAATCACAACAACTTCATCAACTACAATTCAATCAAATCACTAATAAACACAGATTATAACAAATATACAAAATTAGGTCAATATCGACGAGAATTCGACCTTACAATTCACATCTTCGATTATTCGTTATTTGACATACACTATATCATACTAACTTAGTTCAATTCCATAAGCACTATGTTTCCGTCATCATTACAGTTCAGTTCAATCAACATTATGCATACAAACTTCCCAATCTAATATCACAAACTAATATAACTCATTCATATACCTAATCACATAATAATCGTAAACAACTTAGTTGAATTCCAAATCGCGCATATTATCTAACTTAGTTCATTTCAGGTCACTCATTCGTATACTTATTTCAATTTTTCATTCAAATACATAATCATAACAACTTCTCATTATCATTAACTTAGTTCAATTCCGCACGCTATTATTTCGTCCAACAATACGTCATCCTCATACATTTCAGGTCATTCACTAATTCTAATAATCTTAGTTCAATTCCGCAAATCGCGCATATTATTCGTCTAACGCACTAGTTTCCGACATCATTTCAGTTCATTCACATACTCATTTCATATATAACAAAATTAGGTCAAAATTATAACAAAATTAGGTGAAAAAAAGATGAGATGAGAAATAGACCGTAAGTGTTCCGGAAGAGAAGGGATTCATGATTACTGAGTCCGATTGAAATCCACGTGATATCTCGATCAGATCCAAGTTTTTTTTTATAAAAAAAAATTATATAATTAACTAGCTAACTAGCTACTAGATGATGATGATGAATTGAGTTGAGATCTGTTGAAGATGAAGTATGACGATTAGTGAATGATAATGATATTGTTAATGGTGAGAATCTGATTTTGTGTGTGAGAGTTGTAAATAGTTGTGAAGATGGAGGACTTACACGCAACTAGGGGTGTCATTCGGGGCTGACCCGAGTCAATCAATAGGTTCAAAATTATATTCGGGTCAAGCGGGTCAACCCGAATTGACTCGAGTTTTAAAGAAGGTCGTATTCGGGTATATTTTTTTAGCCTTGACCCGACCCGAACCCGATTAACCCGGTTCAACAACACTTTTACAATGTAAAATACTCGGGTTGACCCCAAACCCGAATTGACTCGACCCGATTGACCCGAACCGAGTTGACCCGAATTGACCCGACCCGAGTTGACCCGAGTTCTAAACAAGGTCGGGTTCGAGTGTGTTTTTTTAAGGCTTGACCCGAGTTGACCCGAACCCGACCGGTCAACCCGAATAACACCCCTACACGCAACTATGTGTTAAACAGTTTTGATACATGTGTAGGAGTGAGCATATATGATATGACCGTGGACCGGATCGAACTGAGAAACCGAAACGGATCGAACTTATTTTGTTCTGGTGTTCAGTCTTTGGTCCGATCTGGTCCGGTTCAGTCATACCTACAACCGACCAATAATGTCTTTCTGGACAGGACCGACTCGGACCAGACCGAACACATTCGGTCCGGTCCTCGGTCCGTTTTTTGGGCTAAAACGGTCTGAAGGTCGAGTTGTGCTAGGAAGGTGAATGTGTGGGTTTTTGGTTTATCATGTAGATTTACCCTCAACGGATAAGGGAGTACGTGCCATGAGTAGAACACTTGATATGGATCTACGCTGGCAGGGAGTTGCCCTTGATGAATCCAAGGCAGGACGAAACCAGTGAACCTTTATTATACGCGGGACAGATGGCTGGTTATCAGGTTAAGGACGTCACGCGGGGTCGGAGGAATGATTTTGTGACAATTAGGTACCCTCCAATGTCGTCATGTGGTGTCGTGGAAAAAGTGTTGCCATAATACAATATAACGTTTAAACATAGATGGTTTTAAAATGGCGGTTTTAGTGCTATCTGGTGGTGTCTATGTTGCTAAGTTGTAGTCGAAAATTGTGGTTCGTTGCGTGATCGAAAAAGATGGTGTCAGAAAGTCTGACTACATTAAAGATTGGTTTGTACGATCCACTTATTTGTAAATCTCATCTAGTGGGTGTTTTAAAGAATAAAAAATTAAGATGATTTATGCATTATTATTTTGTATATGAGGTATATTAATTGTACTTTTGAATAACGAAGCATTTGAATAAATATCACTGATAATTGTAAATTTCATTTAGTGGGTGTTTTAAAAAAGAAAAATGATATATATATATATTTTATAATATAACTTAATAATGAATGCCCTTATATAATCTAAAATGCAAATGTGTTAGTATGAAGCTAAAATTGATGTTATTATAGAATCACTATTAGAGCTACCAAAAAGACCATTACTAATGAGCATAGAAACAATTTAATCAGACTCACGCCTGATTTAATTTCTTTTTAGAATGTATCTTTATCAAACTATGCACCTGATCATCACTTTTACTTATTCTTTTTATTGTAAGACTAACTAAAAACATGAAAAGAATGAACATTGAAAAGTCATCACTGAAGTTGCAATTCCATTTGCAAAACCAAATACCACAACCAAAGTGATACTAAAGTTGCATTCATGAAATTAGCATTTTAAAATGTTTTCATCAGGGACTTTTTATTACCATAAAGAAAGTGAGATGCATAATACAGTTTCTTCAAATAAAGTCGCCAGTTTTAAGATTTGAAAGAACTCATTCACAATTCATCGTAGACTTTTAAGAATTTTCTAATTTTTTTTGACATAATGATACATTATATTTTTCTTATAACACATGTTTTAGGCATTTCAGTAGATACTTGTCTAAATATTGCTTGAATTAGAACATGCATGCTAACTTATTTTTATGGCAAAATAATGAAAGCCATATTTTCATAGTGTACCATTGAATATGGTATTTCTTGGTACTTATTGTCTATTTCTTTTAGCAAGCTCATCTTCACTCAACCAGTACGACTTCTTATCGTATGTATAACCGACCTGTAAATGTTGGTTTTAATTCAAAGCTTTAATATCATACCTTGAAGGGCGACATAAATAGACTTGTCCATGCTTTTAGCCATCAATGCAATCGGATATCTTCCCGTCATGTTAATTACACATTCACTTTCAACCACCCGATTGGTAGCATGTCAACTTATGTCTGTACCAAATCTGATATTCTGATATTCAGTACCAAATTCATATTTGACAAAATCAGGGACTTCCAAATCTGAAATTCTGATGTTGAGATGAACGGTCAAAGGCTTCAGTTGTATCTGCATTTTTATTCAAATGAGTATGGATTGATAGGCATAAGCATGAATATAATTATATAAGTGTTACAACTAAAATGCAACCCCATTAAAAATTTTAGTAAACATTAGGGAGCGTCTACGATTCAATTTGAATGACATCTTGTTGTCTGTAGGGCTATAACCATTCTAGGTATTACTATCAAGACTTCCACCAGATATTATTTTTGCTTCAATGATATTTGTTCCCATCCGTATAGATTAAATTAGATCCGCTAAGTTCTTGGCCTTCGGTATCTTACATGCATATCCGTGTTGGCTTCGAGGAGATCTGCAAGCATATCACTAAACTATAAGACTAATAGGCTAAAAAGATAAATATATACGATTTGTTATTGTTAATGTTAAATTAACAAAAAAATGACAAAACAGTGTGTCGTTATTCACCAACACTTAAACTTTTTGAGTTCATGTATAAGCAAAAACGGAGATGCACATTGTGTGCCATGTGATTAGGGTCTAAAGCAAAAGTTTCCTTATAGTCCTTCAATTCACCACGTAGCTTCCCCTTCTTTTTATTATCTTCTGCCTGCAATAAAAACTTAAATTTGAGAGACATAGAAAACTCAAAAGTATGATTAAATTAGCTACAAATATCAAGTTGGTTACATTTTTTGTCTTCCTCAGTAAATTCTTCAAACCAAAATATGCTTTCTTCAATTCGCTGTGTTCTGGGTCTGACCGAAGCCTTTCTGGTAATGCCTACCTAGAGTATCAAAAGGTATTAACTACTTTTATAGAAGAGTGCTAGATAAATATTTCCTTTCAGTTTCATTTATATTCAGGTATAGAAACAGGTCGGAATGAACACCTTGTAGCAACGTCATGATCAGCTAAATAATAGTAGGCACTACCAAGGAGCAACAATGCATCTAGATTGTCCTCGTCTTCTTTAAGAATATATCATGCATCTGAAATGGCCCTTGCATAATCCTTAGCGGCTAATACTAACTTCACCTTTAGTTTTTAACTTGACATTTAACCAATAATACACAATCTGTTATCTTTGTGGAAAAACTAATTGAGTCCCTCACCATCATCAAAATCACCCAACAAATCGCTCAAATTAAAATCTTCTAGACAATCTAAATTAGGCAAATATAAGTCAAAAGCATCATCTTCTGAAGGAGATCCTGTAGTATTTTCGTTAGATGTCGGGATATCAGAAGTCACGATATCAGAAGTCGTTATCTCAGAACCATCAAAATCCAGCCTTCATTTAGCAGTACCAAACCTTTTAGAGGTTGTTGACTTCATCGGCGTTGAAATGCAATGATTGCTCTCGATTGAATAGTAACAAACTTGCTTCATTGGACTAACTTGAATAGTCTCAGATGTAATAACAGTCGGATTGGTCGACGTGAACTGCTGGTAGGGTGAGAACTATCCATTGTGCGTGATACTTTCAAGAACTTCAAGAGACGGCTAATCAACCTAAAAAGAGTATCAATCGGATGGTGTAAGTTCCTTTACATATAGATGAAAAAACAGGGTTCAATAACTATCCATTGTGCATGATACTTTCAAGAACTTCAAGAGACGGCTACCAATATCTCTGTTGGGATAGATACTATCCATTGTGCTTCTCTTATTTTCAGCTGGTGCTTCTCCATTGTGCTTCTCCTTTTTTCCAATTTTCTTCACAACCTGTTTACATTTCAAGTGACAACCAACTGAATTATGACACTGTAAAGAACGAATTAACAATCAAAATAGAAAAAGGGTTTAATAGCCTCAAAAGGACAAAGAGCCACATTAGCAATCACTTCAGTAGATGCACTGCTCAAGAAAAAAATCAGACTCTTGTTTTGGTTTTTTAGATTGTTTGAGTAGATTCTCTTGAAATATTCTTAAAGGCCAAATCTGCAAGTGCCTTGAACACTTCCTTTTGATTGTTTAAAACCTGCAATCAGAGGATTTAAAACACAAAGCTACATTAAGGAATCACAATCTTAAATGATAAAAAGAGACAATCAGTCATCAATTGAATTAAAACCATTTAGGGAAGGTGAAGATGGACTTGACCCTTGAGCATTCTTTGAATATGGACCTGACCCTTGAGCATTCTTTTCTTTGTGCTTTTTTCCTTTTAAGGGCATTGGGGATTTAACTATCGTTGGCTCCAAGAGATCATTTCCCACATCTCGAAATTCGTCCTGAGCATTTAAGATTTGAACCATTGTCTTGCTTTCTTCTGTCCCGTCAACAAAATAAGTTCCACTGTGATCTTTGGCCTGCCCAAACCCAAGATCAGACACTTGTGGGCTAAACGATTTTTACTTGTGTTCTGATGTAGAAACTTGAGGCTCAAAATCACCTTCTTGAGTTGTTCCGGTTACACCAACAATCTTGATATCCATAGCTGATTAGTATCTAACACCTCGTAGTAGTGCTGCTTGTTCTTATGCCACTTAGATTCCTCGGTCTTATCAGTTTCATGAAAATACCAACACGCAGTACGAAAACACTTGCTATATCATTGGTTAGCTATGGAGAATTCTTAGTTTCTATATCATTGTTTTTGAAAAGTGGCGAGCCTGGTTGAGGACTAATGTTTTCAAAATGAAAATCATTATTAGTTTCAGCTATGACTTGTCGCGAGACTGCGGGACTCATGTTTTCAAAATGAAGTTTCATTGTCACTTTCAGCTTTGACTTGTCGTGATACTGCTTCAGGGTTCAATGGTCCAACCCTGTTATTTTGTTTGCTTTTCCATTTTATCCAAAGGTTCTGTTTCGTTGATGCTTATCAATCTTACAGTTGTCTAGTAGAAACAGACTATATCGACTAATCGGATGAATTGGAGTTATAATTCAGCAGCCATATGCATGTATTTTATTTGTAATTATATGCAAACTACGGATTGTATGCATTGGTTTAAATATGGGCCTCTTTGAACAAACTGTTATGCGTCAATGATGGCACTGATTGCAACAGTTCCTAAAACTCCATCCAAAAATAACACCCGAGGTTCAACTTTTGTCATCTTGAACTGAACTACACGTAGAAACAAAACTATATGGATTAATTGGGTTGATTGAAGCTCAACGACCGCTTTCCAAAGAAACAAAAAATATCAATACAGATGTGAAAATAACCTGGTGAAACCCTGATATACCTGATTGAAGATGAAGAGCCAGTACTGGGCATAGAAGCTGAGATATTCATCTTATTTACCCAGTTTCTTGATCTTTTCCATGGGAACAAATTGGGCCTCAGCTTCTGATGCAATGGGACACCATCTTTTCCAGACTGAGAACCGAGGGTCCAGACGGAAGGGAATCTCAAATGTTTGTACTTCTTATATATACCTTGCATCAAAATATGAATCAAGTAAAATATATTTAGACAATGAAAAATATCTTTATTCATTCTGAATTGCTATATGTTCCATGTTACTCAACAGCTACTTTTAAAAATACACTGGATATATGACGTTTCTATTTTACAAAATGCTAATACAATAGTGACAATTATGTAACATCTAATATTTTTATACATTTTCAAATATGATTCAGAAGCATACTACTGATATCTGTGGTTTGAACACCACCATGTCCTATAAATAAAATTCAGTTATATTTCCAATTGTGTGCTTGCAATTCGTAATAACAAATGATCCAATGAAGCAAACAATAACAAATATTTCTTAAGTTTTCATTTATTTGAAGCAGTTAATAACATTCGATTTCACCGTCTATTGGGCTTCTGAATTCACGGATATCCTTAGTAAGAGCCTTTAGAACAAAGTGATGCGCAAAGTCGGGATAAATACCAAAAGAGATAGTAAACAGAATATAGTATTTATAATCACTTTTCTATGCATTGCATCAGTTGGTGAAATGGATTCACAAAGACAGAAATTACTCACTTCATCGACTTCTGTGTTGAAAGCTACAATATCACCAATATCACTCATTCGGTTTTTGCAGCTGACCTATACGCTTTAAGCAGGTCATCACATGATGCTACACCAGACAGATTTGTGTGCTTTACAGCAACGCAAGTGGGTTTTTCAAACTCACAAACACAGTTCCAAGCTTCATCTTATTATATGACATTTCTTGCATGGAAAGAAAAACACAACTGTTACATTACATGTTTTACTCAATACTGCAGAGTCTACTGCTTCAATAAAGAAAACATGAATGTTATGCATGATACAATGGACTGATGGACCTGATCCATGGTCATGTTGCTCGCAAATACTTTCGGTCAAAATTATAGTATAATTATACCTGAAACTACCTGATTTACAATACCATAAACTATCATTACGGTATTGTCCATAATTATCTTCGTATGTTGTTGATGATCTTCTACTACCTGCTGAAGCAGATGCTACCGGCTTATTCATGGTTATCATGTCCGATTATGGCCATGTTGAGGTTCAACAGGATGCTGTAACGTATTCCAGTCACTGATCCATATAAGACCACCTGTATTGTCGACATGCTATAGTAAGAAGATATCCTGGGATTTTCCCAAAGGTATTGGATACATGTAGAACAATACATATGTATTAATAAAATAAACATAACATCGAATAATATATCAAAACAATAAGGCGAACATATAAAACTGGTAAATCGTACATGAGTTATAAGTTGTTGCCTTTGATATCCTAACTGAAAGAAAATAGGAAAAATAGTCATATGCAAACATTATATGAATAACAAATATCAAAACAAAATGACAAAAAAAAACCAATAACTAACCTAAATATCCTCCATATTAGATGCAATTGTTCCATCAATTTAAGTAAAGATGAAATTAGCAAATACTTGTATCAAAACAGGCATGTCGAAGTGTTCATGGTTACAAACCTGTGATGAAGAAACACACAAACCATAGCTTAAAAAAATTCCAAATCAACTACAGAATTAAAAGTCACGATCATTAGAGAAGATGATTCAGGAAAAGATGAAATTAGGGTTTAGATACATTATCAAAGCTCCAAGAACAGCAAAACCTACACAAAAACACATTAAATGTCGTTAAAACCCTAGTGATGGAGTTTTCTTCTTAGAGAGTTTTGATGATTAGGGTTTTCGAAAAAATATATACGTATGTTCTTTTAATAATGGTTTTGGATTATAATTTTGTAGATAAATACATGCCTTTTCAAAGTAATAAAATGGTTAATGATTGGTTGTAGAGATTTATAAATTTGGTTTTCCAAGTTATAATCAAAAAATGTCTTGGTCTAGTGGTAATCATGTTTGTTTGTAAACTAACAGACCCAGGTTCGAATCCTTGCAAGGCTCCTTTTCTATAAACAATTTTCAAAAATTAAAAAAAAAAAAAAATACATGAATATTAAAAACGAAATTTAATATTTCGAAAATTAAAAAAAAAAAATACATGAATATTAAAAACGAAATTTAATAAAAATATTAATAACTTAGGTGGACTAATGTGATGACATGGCACTAAAAACAATAGGTGGCATTGAGGTGGCATTGAGGTGTCATTGAGGTGGCATTGAGGTGGCATTAATGTCAAATGCCTCACATATATATATATATATATATATATATATATATATATATATATATATATATATATATATATATATATATATATATATATATACTAGTAGTCAAAACTCGTCCGATGGACGGGTATGACTTGTGGTTTTTGTCTTTAGGATTTAGTAGAACAAATATATACTAAAAAGTTATTAAAAGTTAAACGAACTGGTTAAGATTTATAATTGATGTTACCATAATCCATAAAACAGCTAAAAGCAGGTAAGTATTTTGATTTGTGGTTTTTATTTTTAGGATTTAGTAGAACAAATATATACTAAAAAGTAATTAAAAGTTAAATGAAACGGTTAACATCTATAATTGATGTTATCTTAATCCATAAAAAGGCTAAAAGCATGTAAGTATTTTGATTTTTGGTTTTTATTTTTAGGATTTAGTTGAAGAAATATATACTAAAAAGTAATTAGAAGTTAAATGAAACAGGATATCAGTTCTAGCTTCGAAGCATCTCTCTGCCTTCTGATCAAAGAATCAATATCTACGATCATAATATAACCTAGTGCCGGATTAGGATCCTAACAGAAACATATTAGCAAGAAGTGTACTCATACCAGATGTTCGAGTAGTAGATTAGTATCGAGTTACGTAAGATAATACATATATACAATTCAATTCTATTATTATTATTATTATTATTATTATTATTATTATTATTATTATTATTATTATTATTATTATTATTATTATTATTATTATTATTATTATTATTATCGTTGTCGTTGTCGTTGTTGTTGTTTTTAGTGTATTTTAGTCATGTATGAATAGCTTTTTATTAAGATATGGTATTGGCTATATATGTTTTATAGAAGTTTGATCGTTTAACTATTTTATGTTCATTTTGATTATTACAACGTATTAGCATAATTAATTTTTAAGACATCATCATAAAGTTGGAAGGGTGGATATTTTTTATTATTATTTTCTTTTACAAATTTTATTTTTTATTATTATTATTTTTTTTTATTATTATTTTTTTTTGTTAAGTAGTGTTATTAAGTTTTGAATTTTCATGATATTCTGTGGCAGGTACGAATAGCAAGCGTTAATTGGGCGTGCATGACGTGTGATTATTCTTTGAATGTACGATAAGGACAAATGATTTAGAATGTTGCATTTGCTAAATCATAGATGGGACACGATGCGTGATTGACACCTTCATTCCAGAATCTTTATAGTCGGCACATTTCATTGAAGCGTCTGAATTTGACCCGTTACAACAACATTTATTACTTTAGTTAGACAACATAATAGAATATATTATAAGTTAGACACCATGGACTCATTAATAACATACATTAAGATAACAGTGCAAGTGTGTGCATATATCTATGAGTCGATTTTAAACGACACAACTTGAAGCCTTTCATGGGGTGAACAGATTATTTTGACTAAACAAACAATAATGAGTTCCATGTACAGATTTTGTATATTTAATGTCACTCACATGGTCAAGAGTAAACAGCTCTGAGTCCTTTTGCTTACATAACCATTATTTTCCAACTTCTTAGTTCTTACATAGCATAACAAAAGAGGTAATGGAAACAGTAACCCATATTTTATTATCGGCTTGATCCAAGCATGGTATCGATTTCACGGGCCTAAAAGGGTAACAGAAGTGAGTTAAAAAAACATGTTATTGGGCCGGCTTGGTTTGTGAATATCATTTGCAAAACATGTTTATTAGAAGTCTCTAGCTTGAAATGAATTAGATATAGAAACCAACTGATGATGACAGATATAACGAACACGCTCACGAACTTCAAAGTGTGAATCATTGGTCTAAGAAAGAAGATATAATGTAGAGTTAATCTGGAAATCATATCAATTAATAACCATAACAAAACCATGTGCATCAGTAGCTTGTGTTACATGCATCAAATAATACACCCATTACGTAGTACCTGTTGTGAATTCATAAAAATAAATCATGTCAAGTCATTTTTAAACTCACGGCATATGCTATGGAACCATAAAAATAAAAAGTTTTATTGATTTGAATTACCTTTCATGATAGGATATTAGGATGTGACTGAGGGTTTGCAACTAAGTCGTTGGGGAAGCTCATCGAGATAAGAGGAAAACCTTTACCATTGCACAATTCACATTAAAATGTAATTTTGCTATCCACATGGTTTGCACTACTCTGGTCTAATACGCTTCGGTTCATCCGAAGCTGAACGTGCATACTACAACCCTTTATTTAGCAAATGAAGATGAAAAAAATAGTAAATATTAAATAAAGTGTCACCTTTAACACCAATATCCTATTTCAGCTAACCTCGCTTTCAGGTACTCACTATTACTAAAAGGACACCATTCACGCCTCAACAGTAGGCTAAGTCATAATGGGTTTACGCTAATATGGGGTGTATTTTGTATACATTCATATTAGTAGTTACAATATCACCCGTTTAAATCATTGGGCACCACATTCGAGGATTACTAAAGATGCTCATTTAGTGTTAAGGGGTGTTTGGCATTAGCTTCATTTGGTGTGCTTATTAGCTATGGAAATATATACATCTTATTTACTTATACTTATCGTAGTGAAGGTTAATTAGAGTGCCCATAACCTATAGGATGTCCTATCTTATAGATTGAATAGATAGTTTGACCACAACATTAAGGTAGCTACTGTGAGGGTATGTGTTATATTTTAAAAGAAGCTTAAACTCATAAAACTCAAACAAATGTTAACAATAATCTATAACAAAATCTGAAGCACGATTATATAAGATAGTTGTGTCTAAACAAACTAATTACTATTTGGAAAGAAAAGTACAAATAAAGAGACAATGTAAAATCATGCAAAGAACTCATATTGGCCTAAATTTTAACATGCATATCTAAGTTTGTATAGTTTAATAATTCCAAGAAAACCATTAAGTTGCTTTAAATGGTTTTCCACACTATAGTTTATACAATGCTCGTAATAATTACCTTAGTTTCCATAGATTATTAGCAACATTTCCCTTTTCATTCTCTAGGCAATAAATTACAGAAACTAAGGGGGTGTTTAGATTAGCTTCATATTACTTAAATTTAAATTAGATACCACATGTAACATAAAAGACTCAATCGTAATCTTAATTTAGATAGAATACTGAAATCATCATTGCCATTATTTTGATGAATATCAAATCATCATTGTCATTATGCAACATGGGCACCTTCAAAATCATCATTGCCATTATTTTGATGAATACGAAATCATGAATCATGATAGTTTCATACCAGCAGAACATCATTTGCTCGACTTTCTTCTTCTAATTGCATCGAAGCTTTAAAGATAGTGATCGCCATGTACCTTCATAGTGAAAAAATTATCATAAATTGGTAGTTAAAATTAGGCAAGAAAATATGTGAATGATGTAACAAACAATTTCGGATATTAAAATATCATTCGCCTTCATTCATGTTTAAATACCCACCGACATACGTATTTTTGCAAGTATTGCAAGAACCCATATTCGCTATGCTATCTCGCCTATTTTAGGTAAATATTACAAACCTCTTCTGCACATGTATCATAATCTATATATGCTTTTGGTTTTGTAGGCCTTGAAGTCGTCGTACAAACATATCAACTAAACTTCCTGATTCTCTTTTTAAATGTCACCGGGATTACACGCAATTGAGTTTCCATTGGTCGCAAAGACCATGAAACTGTTTGTTCTAGACGTTAATTATCGATTATTTAGCAATCATTTTACATCTCGGCCAAAAACACTTCCTAAACTTTTAATCTTCTAAAAGTAACTAATAACTACAAAGGTTACATTATATCACTGATTATTCATCTTTTTTATGCCTTAATATTAGTATGTATTACACTTTCGACGACATTCGATCGGTCTCCTTTTTAGCTGCTTTTCATTCTATTTAACGAATTGATCCACTAATAGATAGAACACCCCTACACCAAAACCAGTCTTTCATGACGCATACACGCATAAGACAATAGTCCAAAATGGTTACCAAACACCAAAAGGGTGTGAAACCCTTACTCAAACACAAAACAGTAAATCCCCAAAACGAAGGACCATAATGATTTTTCACGGGATTTAAGAGTGATTGTCCAATACATTCTGACCAACATACTACGTTTCACCCACGTATTCCACATCATCAGCATCCAGAACAAATTTGTTAAACAACATGCAGTCATGATACGCAATCAGTGAACCACATCAGGCACACATATTGAAAGCAAGGGAATGTAGCTTGTGAAAGTAGTTATCTTGTTCAACAACAAAATGGCTTTATAAATAGCCATGACAAAACGACAACAAAGAAATCACTAATGACATTACATATATATCTGTTGATAGGTAACTATAAGTAATGACATTACATATATACAGCCAGGTATAACCCCAGAAACTGTAACAAGACATTACCTTGAAGAAGAATACCAGGTTTGTCGGAACACCCCTTTAATCGCCAGTACAGATGTCCTTTATTGTCTCTAAATATTGGCTCTGTTCTCACGTAGTCGCCTTTCTTTATCTACATAAATGTAGAACAACTTGGTCATTTGTTAGCACATTGTATGGTCATAAATTCTAAAGTACCAAATTTTAAATTTGGGAATCGATTAAGCTATTGAGTGAGCTATCATGCTATCACTCTCATTGTGTCATTTGGTCACACCGACTAAATATGAGAGTTAAAATAACAACCACCAAAGTGGCCTATAGAGATAGTACATAATATTATATCTGTTTTAAAGACTATCATTAGAAGTTACTGAATACTCTATGTGCAAATATTACATATTAAGCATAATAGAAGCTCACCAAAACCTCAAATTATACTACAAAAACAAAATATATCATTTAGTTTTGTTGAGAAACAGTTGGTAAACTGATTGATATTTTAAAAAACATGATTTGCGCTATTAAAAATTATATTAATAAAAACTTGGTTCTGCTATAATGTCCATTCAATTCCACAATGGAATGGGATAAAATGAGAAATGATATATCCTCCTACAAATGTGCCTAGTGTCACGTGAAATGAAATAGTGTGTCAAACTGACAAAGTGGGCCTTTTTCTAGATGTCATGGATTAATGCCTATTCTGGAGATCAATGGGCGGCACTCGGGATATATGAACATGGGATGAAATGGAGTAATTGGACATTCGAAATTCACCGCAAAAGTCAAACAAAGATACCCCTTAAGTCACTCTTAAATCTGATTAAGCAACCCTTAGCACATCACCAAATGGAAATAGAACAATCGAAAGTGAGGTATGAGAACAAACAAATTTCATGGTCTTTATTCATATACGGAATAGATACCCCCTAACTGTGCAGCCTCCTAAGCCTAAGTGGTAGGAAGAAAAAGTGATTATTTTAAGAGCTTGTATGTGTTCAAATATTTTTTTTAATAATATCGAGTAAACTACGTATCAAATTGAAAAGTATAAACCGCAGATTTGGGTGCTAAGCGAGGATTTTTTTTTAATGCATAAGCTCCCCGTAAGCATATATTGTCCTTCCTTTCTATGCTAAATCACATCTCGCTTGGAACTTGTTAATAACAGTGTGTTGGAAAGATTAAGTACCAAACTTGATGCTTTCAGGAATTCATTGCAATATTGACATGTGATATCGAATACTACTAACCTTCGCAAACTTTAGCATGGAGATGTCTAAGGGATGAGCCTCATAGATCGATCTCGCCTCACAGATCTGTAAAATGATACAAAGTGAGAAACCCATTACATGTCGCTTGGCAAAAGATATAAAGCTTAGGAATAACACGTTTAGCGGAATAAGAATTAGATTTAACAACAAAAGGAGAATAAATACGTTTCAAATTTCTATATAATTCTTTCAACCTTACCAGCTTCTCTTTAAAGAGATCTGCAGACAAAACCCAATTGTTAATAAAGAATTAAGTAACAAACAATCCTAATCAATGTGCAAACAACGCTTACTCTAATGCACTTAACGAACACGGATCTTTGGTTAACCTTTCATTAGTAACTATTTTGCATAAGGTGAAATACAAAGATTGTGGATGTATTTTAATCAAGATGAACGTTTTGGTAAAGAAAAGGCGTAGCAATTAATTCAATACATGAAAAACGACTAACCATCCATGGTATCACATATAGATTCCAAAGGATACGCCATTGCTTTCGTACCTAGATGAACAATAAGGAATCAAGACGAAGACAGGAAAAATAAAAGAATAAATTAAGTTGTAATCTATGTACGTTAATTTTCGTGAAAAGTGAAAGGATATATGACCACAAGCAAACCAAAATGCTAATAGTTGTAGATATTATTAAAGGTGGTATTTAGGTAAATATTTAAAGCAAGATGTTTGTGTTGGCCTGCAAAATTAGAATTCTTAATCTGGACTTTCATTTCAAAAAATGAGTTTGAACTTGATGTGATTATAAATTCAAAAAACAAAAAGAAAAAAAATGGTGCTCTTTTTTGAACTTGATGTGATTATAAATTCAAAAAACAAAAAGAAAAAAAATGGTGCTCTTTTTATTCAAGCAAAAGATAATTTGAAATGTGACTTCAATCAATATAGTGCTACTGAACAAACAGAAAAAACCATGCTACGAATTAAATTATTTTTCCCAGAGTGCTACAGCCCAAATTTAAGAGTTCGGTTCCATATTGCGGCTCCAATTATGAGTTCAATCAGTCATAACCAAATCAAGAAATAATCATATACCGCAAGGTTTATAATCGGTAAGTACAAACATGCATAGTATGCTCAGACCATCAAATCTATCGCAAGCAACTTCAGCCATGTAGGTGCCGCTATTTCCTTGTTGGATGACCTCTATGATCATGTAGAAGTAATAAAACTGGGGATATTTTAGGTATTTGCACTCCATAAATTCAAAATCATGGAGGTTCTTGTGTTCACCCTCCTTTACATGCAAACATCAATAAATTTGTTTATAATTAGTTACAGATAAGATTAAAAAAATACAGTAATAATAATAAAATTAAAAAAATAAAATAAAAAATATATTATATAAAAAAAACAGAAGCTGAAAACATTGCTGAAGGCACCATGCCTTCCTGCAGGCATCGTTAAAAGCACCAACGGCAAAGTTACCAACCACACTAACAATCGGATGATCAGCTTCAAGTGACTTCATCTCTTCATTAACAAACTCGGGATTTATTACTTCAGCTTCACGCTGCCAATTAAACAATTGAAACATACTCGGATGTGTATAAACATTAAAACAAAAAGAGAAATTGAAAAATATCAAATACATACAGTCCCCTCATCAAACTTTTTAAACTCCAGCCATATTTTCTGCTCATCCTTATCAGGGAAATGATGTATACCTGAACCGGAAAACTTACCATGAGCATACCAAACCAATAACAAAGACAAGTTAATGAGCTTACTGAATTGATTTTTTAGCACATTTCAAAAACAAAAGTGCCAAACAGAAGAATAGAAATGAATACCATGTCTCCTCTGAAGACACAGATATAACAAAGGGCTGGGGAAGCCAAGATTGAGTCTACCAAGTCTAGAAATATCCGGATCCTTGAAAGGTCTCTCCACAGTCTCGCTTACATTCACAGACTCGCATTCGTCGTCATCTGACTAAAGAAGTTATGATCAACCAAATCAACAAAATAGTTTTGTTAAAATGGGGATACATTGTCATTAGGAGGAAGGAGTGCAGACATAACTCTAATTCAATGTAAAAGACATCAACGTGAACCAATCATATCAAGTCATTTGCAATCTGATAAAAACATTATTCACATAATCTGAAAAGCATAGAATGTCCCTTGTGCATGCAATGTCTAATGCAAACTGATGCATTGAAACAAACAATAACATTAGGTTTATTTGTTTCAAGCAGTTAGTAACATATGTGTCCTCTCTTAATGTTATAATCCTTTTCATACTCAAACGTTCAACCTCTGATCACTTTACAATGTTTTGAAAATCAGATACTCGTCTTATTATTATTATCAATTTAATTGCTGGCCAAAACTAACTACATCTGGACTTGAAACAGGGGCGAAATTTATACAACAGAACTACAATTTTGAGTTTAAATGCAAAAAATAACTTAATTCAAGATATTTGATTTACAAGATTATCCTATGCGATTAATATATGAATTATGTTTGCAAGAATGTGCATTATCAGAAACTGTAACTATATAACTAATTCAAAACAAAACATAGCACTAAAAATACCTAGGCTTCTGATGAGTGTATGTATGTACCGGAACATATTTAACTTCTGGTTTTGTAGCCATGAGTAGATCGTCTGATTCCACCTGGAATATATTAATCAATATGTCACAAAAATGAAGTATTAGAGAGGTAACACAAACATGTTTAGTGTCTAAACAAACAATGATGGCTCTCTCTTCTTTTCGTTTTTATGAAAAATGCAATACATTTTTTCTATTTTCTTGGTGCATTTTTATAAAAATTACATTAAATTAAAAAATTTGAAGTTTGCTTGTGAAATAAATAGTTAACAAACCAACCACCTTGACCAAATACATAAAAAGTCTAGGATTCACCACTTGAGATAGCAAGCAACATATTATTAACTATAACATCAGGATAAGAAAGCTTGAAACCCCGCTTGCTTATTGGAAGCATGAGTATGTTGTCTAGCAGTCAAGAATGCTTTTATGTTGGCATTCTTTTCTTCAACATCCTTGAATGCAACTCTCCTTCCATGGCCTGCCAATAACATTAAAGCAGCTAAAACCCATTAGTTTTCACAGGTGGCAAAATGGGTGGGATGTCGGTCTAGGCAACGGGTCAAACGGGTAATTTTTTGTACTTTTAGGGTTGAGTTTACCCAAAATATTGTTGTTTTAGGTTTTTATATTTCATTAACGTTCAGGAATTACTAAAGAGAACATACTATTTTTCATAATTTAAGTGCAGTATCAATACACTTTGGACCACTTTCGACCTGTTTACCCCATTTGACAGTGACGAACTGAGTCCCGGGCCATTCTTCTTATATAAGATAATAAATGAAGTTCCCTTTTTTATTAAAGATCATTATCATTTTGTGTACATACAAAAAAACACCTACCTGGTAATATCCACTCAAAGTCGAGCTCAAGCAACATAGCAACACTATCCAACTGAAAAGGCACTGCAAATTGAAAATAAAATCGGTCAACTACAAAAAATTCAAATGGAATTATCTATGAAAGCTCACAAATAGCCAGAAAGTCACTTGAACTTGTCTAATTCCATACAATGCATCTCTAATATGGTTTATAACTATGCAAGAAAAGTTGACCATTTATCTGGCTCAATTTTTACCCTACTAATTTGACCACTTGACCAACATCATGCATTCATTCTCGTAACAACATATTCAAATGACTAATTGTTTCATCTATAGTTCCAAGTTTCCTACTTCAAAACTGAACTCATGCACTTTTGCAGTTTGTAGAAAACTTTAGAAATTGAATGCTTATACCTGAATAAAAGTTGTATGTTTCAGATATGTAAAGCTGCGAGTCCTCCAGCGCCAGATGATCTCCTGTGAAGAGCACCTTTAAAGGCTTGTAAAACAAGCATACTGACCCCTACAATTCCCACAATCAAAGTCAATACAAATATTGCAACATCTAGCAGAAAACATGCAACTCATCTCTGCACCATAATGTAAGAAACTATCCATCAACGGACTCAGCATAAGCAACGTTTTCACTTCGGTTTTGGAGATAATTAAAGATAGTAGTATGGTTATTAATGAAATGGCTTAACTTAATTACTCACTGTGTGGCCCTGGGGTGTGTATAAGTTGGACATCTTCACCAAGATCCCACGGACCAGATCCATCAAGCTTAATCTCCACATTTCTGGTCGAATCTTGTACCTAAAATTAAATGTAATAAAAACATTTGATTTGATTCAAAATTATATGATAACTGTGTCATTCAGTCTACTTAACACAAAATAATATGAATGTGAACTTTTAAGTAATATGCAACTGGAAAAAAGGTATCATTGTCATCTAAAATCAAAGCACGAGGCGTGCATAAAAGACTATCATACCTCTTTGGAGTGAAGAAATCTTTCACATTTAAACCATTCGACCACTTCTCATGATCTGCCACATCATGCCTAATACAAGAAAACGAAAGTCATTAATGGGATTATAGTACTGCAGAAGTCAAACAGTGGTCAAACCTTCAAACCATATGTTATCATACTTGTGAGTGAGAAACATATATCGAACTCCACCCATCTTCTCGATGTTGCTAGCCAGCCTTTCTGTATACCTAGGACTGCATATATTACAATAAAACAATTTATTTAAGAAAAGTTGTATTTAAATAAAGATTCCTAATTTTTATAATCTTTGTGCTCCTGTTTGACAAGCTAGCATTCTATAATTTATAAAAATTTATGGTTAGATGACCTGTCATAAGAATGTTCCCTTCAGGATGAACAATCAAATAGGAAGCTTTTATATCAGAAGTACATTGACAAACCCCTGAAAATTATTTGTCGATCAAAGAGTTGTCATTATGGCATTACAAACCTAATAAAGTGACGCAAAACTTTTATATCAGGAGTACATTGATACATAGTGACAGCTTTAATGAATTACCGAATACGATCTATGTCAATGGGTAATGGAAATGTTTTTGACCATCTAAAATATCATGAGCAGGTTTCTCAATACTTATTGAACTCATTGGACATGAAAGTAATTCGCAAACAACTGCACACACCATCTATACCTTATCTTTTGCAGCACAAAGCTTATCCTTTGCTTCCTTTCTCTTTTCAACAAATTTGACATTTTGATCATCCATCCAAGTTCTTATTTTTCTGTCATGATATTGGAGCATTGAACAAATAACTGAATCATACCAACTTAAATATCAAACATAAATTACCTAAAATATGTAAAGTAATCTTACTCGGTCTAATTTTGTGTCGTGTTGGCACACATTGGCGCTTAACTGGTGTGGTTACTATCATGAGTGTCATCTATGAGATCAATCCTTACGAAGCCAAATCAATGCTCATCTTATCACACTTGGAGAAATCGCATCCCTTCCGCTATTGCATCCTTTCTAGATAATGCCGCTCTTGATTAATTCACAATAAGAAACCCTTTCTTCTCAATAGTCTCTTTTAAATGCTCCAAAATATTCCTGAACCTACCTTGATCTTTTTGGGACTCCATACTTGTATGAGATATCTGTTAACAAAGTAAAAACAATATATGATATCTGATAAAAAAAATATGTTAAACTCAAACACGACAAAATAAAAAAGGATTCTTCACCTGTAAAACAAAAAAGTCGATATTCTTCACCTAATAAACTCAAAAGTCCGATTATAGTTTTAGGGATAATTATGTTTAGGAATAAGATATTAAGGTGTATTTATACAAAAAAAAAAAAAAAAAAATAGGTTAAAAATATATATATGGTATATTTATTTTTTAAGTAATATATATCATAATTTAGTTTAATTGTTATCTTCAAAATACATACCTAAAATAAAATTCGAATTTTTTATAATCTCCTTATTTATATTGATTTGAAAGATATAAATCGAAAACAATCTACTCTAGTGGTAAGTTGTTTTCAAAACACATGAATGACCCAAGTTCAACTCCAACAAATGTCTTCTTTTAATAAAAAATTTTAAAATTCAAAAAAAAAAAAAAAAAAAAAAACGAAATTTACAATTTATTTAAAAAAATTATACATATATTAATTAGAATGCCACATGTCATTGTATAATGATGACATGGAAATATGACTTAGCGTTATGGGATGCCAAGTGGCATTTTATGTCATATATAAAATATATATATATATATATATATATATATATATATATATATATATATATATATATATATATATATATATATATATATATATATATATATATATATAAGCTCAAATGGAAGAGCTTTTTGTGAGAACGCGAGAAGAAATCTTAACCCTCCATCTAACTCCCTTTAATTTTGATCCAACCACCAGGATTAATCCAAACAATTACACTACCACAGGCATTATTGTAAATTTAGAAAATTCTTCACAAAGAAAACCAAAAACCCGCAGAAAAAACACACACGCGAACGTGAAAGTCCTAATTCTCTCTCAATTACCAAAAACAAAAATGAACACAACCATCGCCACTAGTCTCCGCCATTGAAGAACCTTGAATCTGTTTACGGTCATCTACTTAGATGAGCTCATCAGATCCTCCTTACACTCGCCATCGACTCAGGACTTCATTCACTGGTGCTGAATTTTTCAATTTGACGGCTATTTTGTTGAAATTAGTCCGTAAAAAGGTCAAATTCTCACATTTTAATCACTTAAGTCTAAGTATTCGGTGCTAAAATTCATAATTGTTTATAATATGACTTGGTTTATATGTTTTTTAGTTATGATGATGAACAATTTAGATGATTATGTAGAAGCTGATGCTGGTGGTTTGTTATTGCACACTAAGTGTTTGATAAAATGCCTAGCTGTTTTTTACATATGAAATACAATTGGCGCCACCAAACTCGACATTTGAGTATCATTAGGCTTGTAAATTGGGGTTAAGATTCTATAAACACTTGAACACAATTGGCCCCATCAAACTAGATAGTTGAGTTATTCTAGGCATTGTTATAATTGTGTGCGAAACGGTGGAGTGATATGCCTTCCTGTATGTTTGCTATCATCTCAACATTCTTGTAAACACCAACTCTAGAATAAGTTACATGAATATAATTGTTCAAATAGACAACTAATCTTTGAATAAGAAATTTTCCTTAAATTTAAATTGCATTTATACCAGTTAAAGCCTCTCAAATCTCAATAACTTATTTCAAGCCATCGACACGAATCGAGGTATGAGCAAATTTCTTCACATGTGAGGGTATTCGATACCTTATTTCTTCACATGTGAAGGTATTCGATACCTTAATTCTTCACATGTGAAGGTATTCAATACCTTATTTCTTCACATGTGAAGGTATTTGGTACCTTATTTAAAGCCTCTCAAATCTCAATACCTTATTTCAAGCCATCAACATGCATCGAGTTATAAGCAAATTTCTTCACATGTGAAGGTATTCGATACCTTATTTAAATCCTCTCGAATCTCAATACCTTATTTCAAGCTATCAACATGAATCGAGTTATAAGCAAATTTCTTCACATATGAAGGTATTTGATACCTTATTTAAAGCCTCTCGAATCTCAATACCTTATTTCAAGCCATCAACACAAATAGAGTTATAACAAATTTCTTCACATGTGAAGGCATTCGATACCTTATTTCTTCACATGTGAGGGTGTTTGATACCTTATTTAAAGCCTCTCAAATCTCAATACCTTATTTTAAGCCATCGACACAAATCGAGTATAAATGTACACGTATTTAGTAGTGAAGAAAGTTTATTCACACGCGAATGTAATGAGATTCAGATATTTTCTTAATTTATCCAAATTTGCAGACTATTGTATAAACCTGGACTGTTTTGCCATATGTGGTTGAATCAAGAGCATTGCAAGCTATTCATCTGCATTAAAGATCTCACAAAGACTTGGATACAAAAGCGGTTTTCTGAAAAGATTCGGGTCAGGAGCAACATATTTTACAGTCTTCTGTTGCAATGCACTTCTTCTGTGGTATGGAGGCTATTTTGTTAGACACCATCACACCAATGGAGGACTTGCCATTGTCACCATGTTCTCTGTCATGATTGGTGGACTGTAAGTACTTTATTTGTATAGTAAATATATCATTTCCATTGTAAATCATCTAATCTTTTTATTATAGATCACAAACCCAACGTTGACAAAAACGCGAATAGATCACAAACCCAATCTGCCCCAAGTATGTCAGCATTTGCAAAAGCTAGAATAGCTGCATCAAAAATCTTTCGAGTTATAGATCACAAACCCAACGTTGACAAAAACGCAAATCTGGTTTGCATTTAGACTCAGTTTTAGGACTGGTAGATCTAAAAAATGTAACCTTTTCATAACCTTCAAGACCAGATGTTAAAATTCTTGATAACTTTAGTTTAAGTGTTCCTGCTGGTAAAACCATTGCTTTGGTTGGAAGCAGTGGCTCTAGATAAAGCACAGTGGTTTTTCTCGCTGAAAGGTTCTATGATCTTACTTCAGGTAAATGACAATAACTCTTCATTCACTCGGTCCAACCAACATACCTATGTACAGCTTTTTTGCCATATTGTACAACACAATGTTTGCTTTTGACAATTCTTTTATGTTTCTGACAATTTTGTTTGCCCTTTTGTTTTAGGGCAGTACAATAGGATTGTATTTTGTGGCACAAAATTAATGAACATGTGTTACCTTTTACGGGACAAGTAATGCTTGATCAGCATGACATTAAAGGGTTTCAATTGAAATGGTTAAGACAACAAATTGGTTTGGTTAGTCAAGAGCCAGCACTTTTCGCTACAACTATTCTAGAAAATATCCTATTGGGTCGACCCGATATATGAAGATTTCGTGTGAATTTTATCCTATTGAGGCTCATGATACATGAAGATATCAATGGTGTAATTTTTTATTCATTTGGTACTTTGTTTGATCCTAGAAAGTTGCAGTTAATAGATAGTGTTGCAAAAAGGTGAGTTGGGTAACAAATTTTTTTTTTGTAGATTCACAAATAACTTCGCTCGTTTCTTGAAATATGTTTATAAGTAACGAATGTTTTAAACACTATAAAAAGCTTAACTTCATTATTGCAATACAAATATCATATTAAGAGTAAAGCAAATTCAGGGGGTTCAATACTTGTACGCACAAATATTTTACTCTGGGCGACTTTCAAGTTTCAACCCATTTGGCCTATTTTACCTGTTTCTGTTTTAGCTAGTTATCTTTCTTAATTTTACCCATTAGGGGGGAAAGATAACCCATTTCGACTTATTTATAAACAACTGGGTTTTGCCATTTCTACTCTTGTTGTCACTATCATTTCACATGTACAAATTTCTTTGGCTCTGGTAAGTCCTTAACGCTGGTCCTTTCTTTGGTTTGCAGTGTGGTTCCGGGCGATCTGTTGCTCAAATCAAGGCTGGTTTCATGGCTCGCGTTGGCCGTAGAAAGGCTGGAACATAATTTTTCTCAATGATATAAATGTAAAAGAACCCAAAAGAGTGTGATGCAACTGTTATTGAAACAAGCAGAGAAGGTAAGTTCACATGAATGCCAAACTGTGTTTTCATAATAAACTTGTAATACAAATTATGGCCGAGGATGAAACTCATGTATACTTGCTCTTATTCGGGTCTATACATTTTTCGGCTTCAGTGATTTATAAACATTTTACAACTTATGTGATTTTTTTGTCCTAGTTGCAAATGCTACATATAAAACAGTGTCAAAAGTACCAAAGCAGAAAGTGACTTAACAATTGATGTATTCGTACTTGTGTCATTACCTTTATGTAAACTTATCTTTCTTTTCTCTAGAAATTGCTAGTAATAAAAAATAAAATCTTTACTATGCTAGTAATTTTTGAAAGTTTATTCACAAAAGAAAAATTCAATCCCTGTATTTACTCATATATGTTTATTTAAAATGTACGTGTACTAGTGTGAACATATGATATTCTTACTTACTAAAGAAAAAATTTCACTGAAAAAAAAGTAAATAATCGTCTATTAAACATTAATATATGCTCATGTAAAATTTTATAAAAATACACTTATAGTATAAAAATACTCGCTAGTAATATCTCTTATCAAAGCTTCAATCAAAGCTTCAATCCTTGCTCATAATTTTCACTGCGATGATATTCTTTCAAAACTTAAATAATCATCTATTAAACATCAATACATATTTTCGCACTTCAAGTATAAAAAATACGCTTAGTAAGATAAAAGCTTCAATCTTTGATCATATTTTTCACGCATGAAGATGTTCTTATAAAACTTAAGTAATTGTCTATTAAACATCGATACTCCTACTTTTGCACTTTTAGTATTAAAAATACGCTTAGTAAGATCAAAGTTTCAATCTTTCATATTTTTCACACTCGCGAAGATATTCTTACAAAACTTAAGTAATCGTCTATGAAACATCAATATCTCCTATTTTTGCACTTCAAGTATAAAAAATATGCTAGTAAGATCAAAGCTTCAATCATTGCTCATAATTTTCACATGTGAAGATATTCTTACAAAAGTTAAATAATCGTCTTTTAAACATTAATATCTTCTATTTTTGCACTTCTAGTATAAAAAATATTCTAGTAAGATCAAAGCTTCAATCCTTTCTCATAATTTTCACATGTGAAGATATTCTAAAAAAACATAAATAATCATCTATTAAACATCAATGTATCCAATTTTTGCACTTCAAGTGTAAAAAAAACATGCTAGTAATATCAAAGCTTCAATCATTGATCATAATTATCACATGCGAAGATATTTATTACAAAACTTAAATAATCATCTATTAAACATCAATATCTTCTATTTTTACACTTTTAGTATAAAAAAAATACATCAAAACTTCAATCATTGCTCATAATTTTCACGCACGAAGATATTCTTACAAAACTTAAATAATCATGTATTGAACATCAATATCTCTTATTTTTACACTTCTAGTATAAATAGTACGATAGTAACATCAAAGCTTCAATCCTTGCTCATAATTTTCACATGTGAAAATATTCTAACATAACTTAAATAATCGTCTACTAAACATTAATATCTCCTATTTTTGCACTTCCAGTAAAAAAAAAAATTAGGCTAGCAAGATCAAAGCTTCATTCATTTCTCATAATTTTCACATGTGAAGATATTCTTACAAAACTCAAGTAATCGTTAATGAAACATTAATATCTCCTATTTTTGCACTTCTAGTATAAAAAATAAGCTAGTATGATCAAAGCTTCAATCATTGCTCATAATTTTCACATGTGAAGATATTCTTACAAAATTTAAGTAATCGTCTTTTAAACATTAATATCTTCTACTTTTGCACTTCTAGTATAACAAATATTCTAGTAAGATCAAAGCTTCAATCCTTTCTCATAATTTTCACATGTGAAGATATTCTAACAAAACTTAAACAATCATCTATTAAACATCAATGTATCCAATTTTTGCACTTCAAGTATAAAAAAATATGCTACTAATATCAAAGCTTGAATCCTTGCTCATAATTATCACACGCGATGATATTTATTACCAAACTTAAATAATCATCTATTAAACATCAATATCTCCTATTTTTGCACTTTTAGTATAAAAAATACATCAAAACTTCAACACGCATAAAGATATTCTTAAAAAAATTTAAATAACCATGTATTGAACATCAGTCTCTCTTATTTTTACACTTCTAGTATAAATAGTACGATAGTAACATCAAAGCTTCAATCCTTGCTCATAATTTTCACATGTGAAAATATTCTAACATAACTTAAATAATCGTCTATTAAAAATCAATATCTCCTATTTTTGCACTTCCAGTGAAAAAAAAATTAGGCTAGTAAGATCAAAGTTTCAATCCTTTCTCATAATTTTCAAATATGAAGATATTCTTACAAAACTTAAGTAATCGTCTATGAAACATTAATATCTCCTATTTTGCACTTCTAGTATAGAAAATATGCTAGTAAGATTAAAGCTTCAATCCTTGCTCATAATTTTCACATGTGAATATTCTTACAAAACTTAAATAATCGTCTATTAAACATCAATATCTCCTAGTTTTGCACTTCTAGTATAAAAAATACATCAGAACTTCAATCCTTACTCATAATTTTCACGCACGAAGATATTCTTACAAAACGTAAATAATTGTGTATTAAACATCAATATCTCTTATTTTTACACTTCTTGTATAAAGAGTACGATAGTAACATCAAAGTTTCAATCCTTGCTACTAATTTTCACATGTGAAAATATTCTAACATAACTTAAATAATCATCTATTAAACATCAATATCTCCTATTTTTGCACTTCCAGTAAAAAAAATATTCAAGTAAGATCAAAGCTTTAGTCCTTGCTTATAATTTTCACATGTGAAGATATTCTTACAAAACTTAAGTAATCGTCTACGAAACAAAAAAATCTCCTATTTTTGCACTTCAAGTATAAAAAATATGCTAGTAAGATCAAAGTTTCAATCATTGCTTATAGTTTTCACATGTGAAGATATTCTTACAAAACTTAAATAACTATCTATTAAATATCAATATTTTCTATTTTTACACTTCTAGTATAAAAAGTACGCTAGTAAGATCAAAGCTTAAATCTTTGCTCATAATTATAACGCGCAAAGATATTTATTGCAAAACTTAAATAATCGCATATTAAACATCAATATATCTAAAGAGGCAAGGAAGGACTGTGTATGGCTTCGGTGGGTAGTGCGGTGTTTGGGATTGGGTATCAAGTCTTGCTGTCAAGAAAGAAATGTGTTTGGGGTTAAATGAAATAAGAAAGAAATATAGGATTTATACAATCTTAATCAATCATTTGTAGTTAAATGAAGATGTTTATGTATAATCAAGAAAGATCCCTGTGCCATTGGTCGAGACCATCACGTGGTACAAACTACGAGACATATTTTCACATGTGAACAAGTTTTTCACGCATCTTAAAAAGCTACAAGACATATAGTTTCACATATGACCAAGTTGTTCACGCATCACTAAAATATGCAAGACATATTTCACATGTGACCAACTTGCGTAAAGATATTTAAGTTTTGTAAGAATTTCTTCACACATCTTATACTACCTTTTTTCTTTGGTATCAACATAGTTAACAAATGAAAGTGCATACCAAATGAATGTGATTTATTCAGCAACAAACATCATTGTTGAACCCAACATTACAAATTTACTTGTTCAAAACGAATTTACAACGTACTTCAGAAAAGTAACAACACATCAATTCTTAAACAACCCTGCATCAACAAACCGAGAAAGCAGTAGCCACTGTTACACCTCATATACGACCAAAGATGGTAACAACAACCAAGAAGTTTACTATAAAGGTTCAATCTTTGCTCATAATTTTCACACGCGAAGATATTCTGGCAAAACTTAAATAATAATCTATTAAATATCAATATCTCATATTTTTTCACCTCTAGAATAAAAAAGATGCTAGTAAGTTCAAAGCTTCAATCTTACTCATAATTTTCACGCGCGAAAATACACGTAAAATACATTTTTTTCTTCGAGTATGAATACACTTTTTTCATTAGTAAAATACACGTACATAATTTATGCATGAGGATATGCTTTCGTGTGTGAATAAAATCTATCAACTAGCAATTACACGTACATTTATACATGAATATATACTTTTTTCTTCACGTGTGAATAATAATTTCTTCACTATTAAATACACGTACATATATACATGAGCATATAATTTTTTCTTCGCGTGTTAATAAACTTTCTTCATTAGTAAAATACATGTACATTTATACATGAGCATATACTTTTTCCTTCGTGTGTGAATAAATTTCTTCACTAGTGAATAAACGTCCATTTATAAACCTTTTTATTCGCATCTAGATAAACTATATTCACTAGTATATAAAAGTACATTTATACATGAGCATATACTTTTCTCTTCGCGTGCATAAAAATGTTTTTCACTAGTAAATACACGTACATTTAGACATGAGCATATACTTTGATCTTCACGCGTGAATAAACTTTCTTCACTAGTAAGAAGTGGGACCAAACAGTAAGTGACTTCTAATTATTCTAGCTGGTATACCACAAACTTCTTGAACGAATATAACATCTGTGAAATCTTGTGATCGGCAAGACAACTATTTCAGACATAACCTGCATTCATCAATAACTAGCTGCTTGTCTCTTCCACGTATTGCCTTCTCTTCCTCTTGTTTTGGCAACTGTTGGTGAAGCTATATTCTGTTCACCAACGTTTTGGCAAAGTGTCGTGTCATTGCAGATCAAAGTGTTCGTGTTTCCAGTATTAAGCTCAGGTATCATGCCCCCATGACCAGTGCTATGTGACAGAATTTTCACATTGCCTTTAGGGTTGCCAAAATTCAAAACACATTTTTCTCTTTCCCCCACAAGTCTGTCCTTCAAATGAGTTGTTATTGGCCCTAGAAGAGGCATTGTTGCCAAACCTGAAACACATTTTGTAGTTTCTGTCTATTACTTACCCCTTACGTACACTTGTTTGAATTGTAAACAACCTGAATAAAATTAACGGTAACACGGTTACCACTTGAATATGTTCCTGAACACAAACAATTTTCTAATGAAATGTAATTTAACCTGATGACAAAGATAATGAGTTGAGTGATTCTTTTTAGAGAAGCAGTCCACATTATCGAAAACAGATCTGCCAGGGACCCGAGGCACATTTTTAACCAGGACCTGCAATACAATTCATTCAAATACAAAAGCTGAAAAGGAATTCATTTGACTTTCTTTGGGAAGTAGAGCGTAATAAAATGAAAACGAAGTAAGCATACACATAGCATAAATTGCTCAAGTCGCCTAATTTTTGAAGCCAAAAAGTTCAATCTCATTGAAGCTACGACATCATATGCCTTGTAGAGCATTTAGCATGACCAAAGCGTGAACAAATACATCACTGGAATGTGTGCAAAAAGTATGAAAATCAAAAGATGCTATGAGGCCTGAATATAATTTGTAACTAAATGTATAGATTTCATTCCCTTGAGCCGTTCTTTAATGAGTGGGTTAAATGGTTGGGATATTCCTTGAGCCATTCTTTAATGAGCGGGTTAAATGGTTAGGAAGGGATCAAAACTAGTTAACACAAAATTAGGTGTGTTATCTCAAGTGTTAACCAACTTGGTCCGCTCTAAAAAATTACCTGCTACCCAACCCGCATATTTTGCAACCTCCATTCATAATCTAATGTAATGCTCATTTTGGGTTAAATGTGTTGGTCGATCTATTTAGATCTTCTAGCGGAAAAGAAGGCTCAACATGGAAAGAGTGGATATGTAAAAGTTACAGTGGCTATCTAAAGACATTTATATGTCATGGGGGCACAAAAATATTATACTCAACTGTATATGGGCTATAATTACTCTTCCGGTACATACATTTGCCATTCCCACGGGAACAATGAAAAACATAAACTTACTTTGGAGAGTCTGATCGAACGATTGATATGGAAAGCTTACCAAAGTCCCTAGTGACCAACTCTCTGCTGAAGAAAAACAACATTCCGCCCAAAGCATTAACTGGAATAAGAACCAAGAACTCCACGATAAGTTTCAGAGGTGATGGGTATTGGATACCATTTGTTCACATGTTAATTGTATTGGATAAATCTCCAAATGTAGTCATTACCTTGTGAGCATCTAGTTCCTTTTAGCCTAGATTCTCATAAGCAAATGAGAAGTTGTCACTTCTCAAGTTCTCCTGTAAATATTACAAATAGTAAATCACACGAGGTGAAGAATAGAAGACTTTATTTTCTCACAAGTCATCAAGACTATATGACCGCATATGAAGATGATAACATTAAACAGGATATTACTTGTTAACTAAGCTTCTATATTTTCAATGACTCGGTGACTGAGGTGTCTTTTCTAGTTTTGCTTCTACATCGCTTTTTAACTAATACAAGTCTCTCTTCTAGATCTCCTTTATAACTAATATTCCTTTTAAATAAGTCGTCCCGTTTATATTTTAATAAGTCGTCCAGTTTATACAGACTTCATTGGTTCATGAGACTATATGTTCTCTCTTTTTATATATATTCTCTAAATGTAGAGTTATGTTACTTATTTAAAAAGAGTTTGTGGTACAATTAATGTCCTAAATTTTGATGTCTTTGCAGTTTGCTCTCATCCCATACCAAAATAATACCAATATGTTGGGCAAAACTCAATGAATGGAAGAATCAAAGAAACAGTCAACAATTAGAGATCACAATAGTTGACATGGTTCAGTCGACCGGGCTGTCATGCACAGCATCTAAGTCTAAGGCCATGCTCAACAGCAATTTAATTAACCAACACAAAATGCAAGATAACATACAGAGAAAGAGAATAGCTATAAACTTTGTACACATCCTGCTGTAATAGAAACTCTCCAGTTTATTTCAATTTGCAACAATACTAATTCGTTGTCTACGTTTTCGATCTTCATTCACTTTTACCACAATAACGAACCGTGTATTACTCGGGTTACTTAACTATCACTAAAGAATTTATGTCAGTTTTATATATACTAGGGGTGAGCATCGGTCCCGGACCGGACCGCCAAGACCGAGGACCAAATTAGCCAAAAAGCCTAGACCGAGGACCGGACCGAATGTGGTCGGTCCGGTCCGGTCTCGGTCGGTCCGGTCCAACAAGGCCAAAATAGTCGGTTTGTGGTCCGGACCGACCAAGCCAAGGACCGAATTAGCCCAAAAGCCTAGACCGAAGACCGGACCGAATGTGGTCGGTGCGGTCCGGTCTCGGTCGGTCCGTCGGTCCGGTCCGTTCGGGTCGTTTGCTCACCCCTAGTTTTATCCATTTATGTCCACTTATAAAACTTATATTGTAATTTTTGTAAGCTTATATACTACGAATATAATATCTCAAAAATGATATCAAAGGAAAATTTACTTTGCAAACATATCTTTCACATCAGACTCAGAAACAAAAAAGGTAAAAGCTATAGAAACTCAAAAAATGATATTAACGATTTAAAACCAAAATCTTTGCAGTGTAGGTTTCAATGAGACTTACGAAAATCTTCAATTTTTGCATCGTTTTCTACAAATGCACATCAATTCTCTACTGAAAAAATCTAAAAAATGAATCACGTTGTCTACAGAAGGCCTCACGAAAATACCTGAATCTTACCAATTTTTGCATCATTACAGGAAGATGATCTTCTGAGAGCAGGTTTTATCTTTTTATCGGCTCCAAGTGCTATTATACTTAAATGTGTAGGATCCTCGAGCAACATTTTTGCCACCAAATAACCAGCAACTGATCATGTTTGATGCTTTCGAGCCTGTTTTCCAATATACCGACCGCTCTTTCCATCATAATATTCTGGCCACCCGTCTTTTCCTAGTCTAAGTTCTGCAAGATCAATTGCACGCCTTGCGATACGGGGGCGTCCCACCTTTCTATAGCTTGTGGACCAGATGCTACACTTGGGTAATAGTTATCCCAAACATCGTATATATGCACCAGTGGACCATCACATATTAATGCTGCGTTAAAGACATGGCCGAGGTATTTAAAAAAAGGTTGCGGTGAAAAATCTATGATGGCCGTTAATGTGGGTTCTACTCACCGAAGGAAATCGAATAGGTCAAAAGAACCGGTATAAATGTGCAGATGACTTGAATGCTAATTCCAAGACTTAAGATTCTCAAAAGAACCCGAAGATATGTCTAGAACCGAAGCCAAACCAGCACCAACTACTGAACTCATTGTGGACCTAAAGTTGTTTATCGACATGAAGAGGGCAAATAGTGTCCCTTCTATTCCAGGCGGGCAGAGTTGTCCATAAAGGATCAAGAAAGGCATGAACCTGCACCAACAATGAACCTTTTATCCCACAGGTCAAGCTGAAAAGAGGAAACATGTTAAACGGATCGAAAGGCACCTTATGGATATTCATAGTACATATAACATCCTAAATCAGTTTATTTAACACATATTGGATTATTAATCCTATTAAAAGCGCACGATTGTTGGTCATATTTAACACACTAATTGGTTATACGAAGTTCAAATATGTCTGGACAAACGTGTTCTGGGTCAAACAAATTACCCATTTTACTTGCTCAAGCGGCCTAGCACACCTATTTCTAGATCACATTAACTCCGCCTCCTATTATGGTCAATAAGAAGCACACATATCTGATATTAACGAAAAAATGGAGGAACATGAAATAAAGTAACATACTTGAATTGATGGACTGCATCCGATAGAGCAGACCCAAACAACATAATTATTTCATCCGATATGCCAAACGAAAGATTTACTCTATAAACCAATACAATGTCTATAAGTGTTGAGATTGACAAAGTAACATGAGACAACCTGCAAATATATTCCCAAATAGAAATCAATTAGCAGTCTTACCTGGAAAGCACCATTCAAATGTTCCACAAAATCAATCCAACACATTGCAAAAAAATAATCGAACTTTAGCATCTTTAGAGTAGTTTTCTGCTTAGGACCAGAAACATGCTTATTAAAAGTTGTTACGCATTCAGCGCTTAACAGTTCCAAGTAGATGCTTATTAGCGTTATAACAATGCGATTTAACATATTAGTACCGACAAATGTGGGAAAATGAAATTTATCTTTTGCCAATTGGAGTTAGACTTGAATAATTTAGGAGTGAAAGCTCGATTAGGATATAAAAATAGACGTAGTTACCTTTCTAAAACTGTCATCTTTGCTAGTATTAAATTCCCCTTAGAAATAATACAAGACCACAAACATATGTCAGTCTCGCAATAATATAAAATATGAAAGAAGAGCTAAATGCATAAGGTAAATGGGTAAATGGATGATAAGGTTATCCGGGGACTGTGAATATGGACCTCTGACTAAATAAATGCATAAGCTGATAATACAAATATAATAACCTCAAATACATACACTTGATTTCTTATTAGAAAAAAATAATGCAAAGATATAATAGTGTGTAAAGAAATGAATTACCGTGAGAAGGGTCATCAGGAACAAAAAACTATATCCAGAAGAACACCACCAAGATCAATAGGAAGATACATGCTCCCATTCAGACAAAGGATCTGAGGTTGGTTTAGTGTGACGACATGTTTTCACCCTTTGAGTAGACGATATACGTAACATGGTCACAAATGTTTTCAAGAATAACATCATCCAATAACTTGAATAATGATGCCTGAAACTTTTTAAATTAGCAATATTGATCTCAAAAGCGGTTGCTGAAGAGGATATGGCTCAAAGTAGGTAATACCTTTTTTACTAGGTGCAAGCAAAGATAGCCTTTGATATCTCGTCTGTTTCCTTTAGGAGATTTTTAACCATTTCCATATCATCTTGACCTCCCATAGCGGACCATCTTTGGTTCTCAAAACAACAAACTCTTTTAATCAAATCAGAAGGAAATTTTCAGTAATTCATCCACCATTCCATGTCCCTGGATATAGCCTGTACTTTTGTAGTCCTTCCGTGAGTGCAATCAAGAATACCTGGTTCCATCCATTAACAAGACTCGATCATTACGAGCTAGCTACCCACCGAAAGAAATACAATGTCAGCCTCACATATGTGCTTCTCAACATCATGTTCTTGCCAAGACACTGCTTCACAACCTCATCTACGTCTGGTTTGTAGACGGGGAGCTGGTCCACTTAAGTGCTATGACAGCCATAGTTGGGCTACCAACATACCCAGCTCTAGTCTTCACCATCTTATCATTTTCCTGCAAACCAAGATTCCAAATAAGAACTCATTCATGTAATAGATAAATAATCATCAACTTACAAAAAGGTCCATGTATGTATCAATAAAGATCAAAGATCACATACAATAAAGATCAAAGATCACATTTTGCAAAGAAGATGAGATGTAACGTTCAACTTGAGTTAAACATGCCATTTGTCCGCATCCACTCACCATTGGATAATTTAAAATCAATGGTCAATCACGGTTGAAGGTAAAAATTTACAGAACCCCAAAAAAGGGAAGACCCAAGCAGCCTTCCTAACCATTTTTTAAACTTTAACTGTAGAGTTCAAGATAAGGTAAAACAAAAAGTGTTTGTGGGTCAACCCAACCGATTCCAGTTTTGACCCATATTGAGACCCACCCAATCAGCCCGTTTCACCACCTCAACAAAGACATAAATAAACAACAAAGAAAAATCTCAGGAAGGCTAAGAAGAAAAAGTAAAAAGCCAAACCGCATTCCAGAAGTTCACCATCTTCCGCGTGCTTTTTCTTCATCTGTTCTCTATTTTGTAGTTCTTTCTTAGTTAGATACTGCTCGTAAGCTTCCTCCATCAACTCCTCCATCTTTTCATCATACCTGAAAAACGCAGTACCTAGTTGTAACTTGGAGCAGGCATAAGTCTAGTCAAAATGGTAAAGCCTGACTGAGACCGAATCAGAACTAATATGCTTGGTTTAGTTCTCAGTTTGTATTACAGCAAGAAATTGGTTCTAAGTTCCAATTTGTTTCCTGAATGGTCTGGTCTATATCTGATTGTATTTTCCTTGACTTTAATCGAACAACGTCGTTTAGACAATGAGACTTGAATCAATTGCACAAAAGTTTTACTTCAATCGAAGACAAGTCAAAGATTATTAATAAATGTCTCCAAGTCTAGCATTTATGGTTAATCCGAACCAAGTATCAAGTGGTTAAAACATCACATATGTTCTCTAAACCAAATTTTAAGCTAGCATCTACGTTTTCAGCCTTTGGACTAATGTCTCCGGATTCATGCAGTGTTGCAAAGGCATACGTATACCAACAAAAGTCAAACTATTGGAGTTCAAGATCTGTAATGAAAACGATTCCTCCGCATAGCCAACATATTTTGTTGCATACTAAATTGGTTGAAAGTATTGAATGAAGATTTGTTTACGTTTCATGGTAGGATCCGTCTTGAATGTGTATCTACTTCATGTCGCGCATAGGTAGCCTGATGAACAAGGTGTTGCAACCATTCAAAGTGATCATGTCTAGCATTTATTTTTGACCCATTCCAAGTGATCCCTGCCCCCGTGTCTCTGTATCATACGTCCATTTATTATTATTCCAGGTTTGATTAGAAAGATGCTTATTGGTAGTGGAATGCCTTACTTAGACCATAAATATATCCACAATTGCTTAAATCTGATGCTAACAGCAATAGCAATGAAGTAGCACAATTGAAAGAACTATCTCAGATTCTAAACAAGGTAGCCACAGGTTTATTTCAACTGTTTCTAAATCTGAGAAATTTCTACTTGTATGTGACATAAAGCCACAGCAAAAAAAGTGTTCGATATGCAATCCATAGCTGATGTTTTCGCATGTAATGTGATACTACCCCTTATCCTAAGTATTTTATATTTTTACCAATTAAGTTAGTTTCATTTTATTAACCACATACACTTCAAAAGTATCTGAATTTTGGATTTAGCAGAAAATCATACAAGACATACACTCACCTTTACACAACCATTAGTAAAAGCAGTTACACTACCTGATTAAAACGCAATAATGTTTAGTCAAATAGCGCAACTTCCAGAAAATTTTCACCCTCAAAGATACTCTTACTAAACTTTTCCCGCGCGAAGAAAAATATCTCCAATATTTTCATGCGCGAAGAAAAATATCTCCTAGATTTTCATGCACAAAGATGCTCTTACTAAACTTTTCACATGCGAAGAAAAATATCCCAATATTTTCACCCGCGAAGATACTAGTACTAAACTTTGCATGCACAAAGAAAAATATCTCCTATATTTTCACGTGCAAACAAAAATTTCTACTATATTTTCATGCGTGAAGATAATATTACTAAACTTTTCACGTGCGAAGAAAAATATCTCCTATGTTTTCACACGAAAGAAAATATCTCCTATGTTTTCACACGTTTTCACACGAAGAAAATATCTCCTATATTTTCACGCCAAGAAAATATCTCCTATATTTTCACACGCCAAGAAAATATCTCCTATATTTTCGCATCGAAGAAAATATCTCCTATATTTTCACACGCCAAGAAAATATCTCCTAGATTTTCACGATGCTCTTACTAAACTTTTCACATGCGAAGAAAAATATCCCAATATTTTCACCCGCGAAGATACTAGTACTAAACTTTTCATGCAAAAGAAAATATCTCCTATATTTTCACCCGCGAAGATACTAGTACTAAACTTTTCATGCGCAAAGAAAATATCTCCTATATATTCACGTATAACAAAATTTCTACTATATTTTCACGCGAAGATACATTACCAAACTTTTACTATCTCCTATATTTTCACGCGAAGATGCTCTTACTAAACTTTTCACACACGAAGATACTCTTCATAGACTTACGCAAACGTATAAAGTCGCCTATAACAATCAAGACCTAATTCGTAATCTATACATTTACATGTGAAATATTTACAATTAAAACAATAGAAAATAATTTCAAATGCAAAATAATTCACAATTATACAATTAAAGTTACTCAAAAATAGAAAAAAGTGACAGTTACTTGAAATTCATGTGTAATCGGATTTAAAAAGTTCATCTTCCTCATCAATCTCATCTTCAGTTGACCTAATTCCATTAACATCTTCTTCTTATGATCGATTATGATTCCTATAGTGATTCCTGTGGCGATTCCGGTAGTAGACGGTGGTAGAAGGTTTTGACTTAAACGGCTATAATTACGGCGGTATAGTGGTGGTTCTATCGGGCGGTGGACTGGTGGTTTGAACGGTGGTAGAAGGTAGTCGGTTGTTATGATCAACGGTGGAGAGGATGAATGTGTTTTCACGCTCAAATTTATGATCTGTGTGTTTTTTTTTGAATTTATATTAGTTGTTTGGATTGTAATTACAAAAATACCCTTGTTTAGTATAGAGTTAGTGTAAGTGGTGAATTAATATTAGCCATTAGATCTAAAAAAAAGGAGGGATTAGATGGAGGGTTAGGATCTCTTCTCGCGTTCTCATAAAATTAGACTTCTCACATGAATGAGTCCCTATATATATATATATATATATATATATATATATATATATATATATATATATAGTGTATCTTTATTTTGAGAACTCTGTTAAGTGCGAGAACTATTCTTATCCAATCATAATTTAGTAAACTAATTTTATTTAATTTTATTATGTTCAATTCGTAGGGGCATTATAGGAATTTAACATATACAACATTTAATCTGATAATTCAAATTTTTCCTAAAATTATGGAAGATACGTTTTCATACTTTTTTTACTTTTATTTTACAGATCTTCTTCTCCAATCTAAACATTAATAATCAAACCCTAATTCAGTTTTAAGAATTCATTCAACTTCTTTCTCCCTCCCAACCCTAGCCGCCCCTCCTCTCCCAATCACTAATTCAAAACCTTCAATCAAGGGTCGTGATTTACTGCCACAACAACCATGATCACTAATTCAAAACCTTCATTTGTTTATTTATATTCGAATGATTTTGGTTTAATTTGTAGAATATTTATTGAACTACTGGATCTGGTATGTTATTGTTTTGATTTACGGTGAGGTGTTTTTGTTGTAAAATGATAAAGATTGACTGAATATGTTAATGTGTCTTGCTTATGTTCATGTTTCTACAATAGTTTCTGATTAACGAGATCTGCTTATGTTCATTTTTTGCTTATGTTTCTACAATAGTTTTTATTTACTGGATCTGTTTATGTTCATTTTTTTCTTTTAAATCATTGTATTGGTGGATACATGGGTGGGTTCCTGTATATGACCATATAAGTTTTGGGTTATGCGTTTACTTGTTAAAAGTATATTCCTTTCCCCAAGGTTTATCTTATTTTTCTTTGGTTCTTCACAGTAAGATGTTCATGTATTCAGAAGTAAGGACAAACCTTATATGCTACTCATGTGTGATGTTAAAGCTAATGATGAGCTTATTTGCTTTAGAGATGGAAGATTTCCTGTAATTAATCCTGCATTTGTGTGGTGCTTGCTGGATTTCTGGATGTCATTTGGTAGCATAGACGTTGGCAATACTGGTTTGTAACCAGGTAATATTTTTATTCAACCACTCATCTTATTACAGAGTATATTTATTCCTGTTTCACTTAATGATGCTAATATATTACTTGAATTTGTCTTAACATGCTTCTAGGGATGCATTTGTGGATTTTTGGGTTCATGGTAACATGCTGACAAATGACATAGCAACTCATATATTTACTTGGTAACCAATTTTTTATATATATCAATCTTTCTAGATATGTAGTTCTTTTGAGCATACTTGTTGTGGTACTTGGTTGATGATGATGAATCAATAAATTATAGGAAATATTGTTCTGTGGTTGATATAAAGTTCTATGTGACGGTTCTCTCAGAAGGTAACAAGGATTCAAGAGTCCTACTTATGTAATGGGAAACAAGAATTGTAATATTACGTCTTGGGCTCCTGGATGTGAGCCTGGTTGGGCTTGTGGTGTTGGGAAAGATGTTAAGGTCGATTTGAAAAACAAAGACGATATGCCTTTTAGACGTACCCATTGTCAACCTTGTTGTGAAGGTTTTTTTGCCCGACTAGCCTCACTTATATGAAACGTAAGTCAGATGTCCAGCCTTTATAATCTTTCCTACACGTTTTACGTCAAAGACCATTTTTATCTGATTATGTCCCTATTGCAGGGTAGCACTAAAATTGTACTATACGAGTTTGTACCTTTGTGGAAGCAATGTTCTAACTTTTCTCATTTTTGTTTGTCATTGAAGCTTGCCCGGCCGGATCATTCTGTCCACTTGCTACTCTCAATCGCGTTACTAATATATGTGACCCGTATGTAATTTCAGTTTTCCCTTTGGTTGAAAGTACTCATCAATATAGTGAGTCAGGAAGCTTAAATTGCATATATCGTTACCAACCACCACCAGGAGTGACCATTCATACTTTTGGCGGAGCAGATGTATGGTCAGCTGTTACGAATAGCCGTGAGGTATTTTTTCAGAAACATACTTGTGAATCTGGGTATATGTTATATTTCATGGTGCTTCTACACTTGCTGTTTATTGTTAGTTGAATGGTTGTCAATATTAATGAAAAGGGTATGCATATATGTTTTAAGTTTGATATAAAATCAACAAAAGAGTTATACATATATGTTTACGTATAAAACATAGATGTTTACGTATAAAACATAGATGTTTACGTTTAAAACACATATGTTTACGTATAAAAACATATATGTTATATTTCAGAAACATACTTGTGAATCTGGGTATATGTTATATTCCATGGTGCTTCTACACTTGCTGTTTATTGTTAGTTGAATGGTTGTCAATATTAATGAAAAGGGTATGCATATATGTTTTAAGTTTGATATAAAATCAACAAAAGAGTTATACATATATGTTTACGTATAAAACATAGATGTTTACGTTTAAAACATATATGTTTACGTATAAAAACATATATGTTTACGTATAAAACATATATGTTTTGTGTTTGCTTTATAACACATATATATTTTGTGTTTGGATTATATATGTTTTGCATATATAAAAAAAATTGGCTCATGTTTATTTGTGTTTGTTAGTTTAAGCTTGTCCATGTGTGTTATGTTATCTTGAGTTTTATTTTAAAAGTATTTAATCTTGGCTATTATTTTTTCTAGGCGTGACGTTCTTTGAAGGCGTGCACATATGCTGGAAGTACATATATGTTCTTGGAAGGTGTGCATGTATGTTTTTGGAAGACATGCGCACATATTCAAAATAATATGATGAAAAACTTCAAACGCATATGTTTTGTGCACATATGTCTGTTTACGTTAATTATTGTTAGTGCACAAGTGTAAAGATAGATTATATTCATGTATGTTTTCTTATTATAAATTTGTATTTTAATTGCATTTCAATCTATACCGAATTTTGTGTTTAACATTATATTCTTGGTTGTTATAAATTTACATGATCTAAAAACACATATGCACATTTTCATTTGAAAAACATGTAAGTCGAAAAAAACTATTCCAAAAACCAAAATAATAAAATTAATTCATAAAAACACATATACACTAAATCAGTTTTAAAACATGCATGTTTAGAAAAAGCAAAAAAAAAAAAAAAAAAAAAAAAAAAAAGAATATAAATTTGACTTTTACTTTTATACCCTTTTGAATTAAATAAAAAGTTTAATAATACAAAATGCTATGTTGCATTGATATGTTGCACAATATGCATTAATAGGAGTACATAAGGGGTTCTCGCAGTTCTCGCACTAACAAGGTTCTCAAAATAAGGCCCCTATATATATATATATATATATATATATATATATATATATATATATATATATATATATATATATATATATATATATATATATATATATATATATATATATATATATATATATATATGATGATTTATGCATTATTTTTTATACCATGTATGGTATATTAATTATACTTTGTTGGGGGGGGGGGGGTTATTTTAATAATATCATTAATGATTTGTAAATTCATTTAGTGGGTGTTTTAAAGAAGAAAAAAAATGATTTATGCATCATTATTTTGTATCATGTGTTATATTATTTGTATTTTTGAATGAGAGAGTAATTTAATAATATTATTAATGATTTGTAAATTTCGTTTAGTGGTGTTTTCATAAAGAAGAAAAATAACATCATTTGTGTACTATTGTTGTATGTAAATATGTAATATATTAATTGTACTCTTGATTGATGAGATATCTTACTATATTATAAAGCATGAATGCCTTTGAAAAATAGAATTACTTAAAATTCAGCATTAATTAAAATAACAATACTAATTAAAACACATTTTTTAACATTGATTTCTCTAATACAAAGTCTAAGAATGGCTGTAAAGAAATCATACAAATATACGCAAGTAAATCTTCTACATTAAATTGATCCACCAACTTGAAATACAGTGACTTGATTGATTTTCATTTCACACTTTAATTTGCGTCAGTAGTCTAAACTAGGATACGATTTAACATGATGGACAAGTCTCCTTTCCAACCACTACACTTAAATGCAGCTGATTCAAAACTATTCAGGTGAAAATCTTCAAAATATAGTTACAGTGCATCAAATGATGTGGGTTACATAGCACCACGTTGTAGGTGGCACGTTAGTTTTTTAGCTTATGACTCATATCCTATAACACATATTTCCTCATCATTCAAGTTATAGGATCATTCAGGCCATATAGTCTTTAAATTTTGTTTCATTTATTACATAAAACAACACATTGTTATTAAATTAAAGATAAAAATATCACTCTAGCAAGGAACTAGAGGACATAAAGATCAAACAGATTTTGTACAAGCACTTATCGGATCCTTGATCTAGTCGATTCAACATGGATTGATTTGCCTATTTTATTGCATTCCCTAGTGTATCCTTCCATTGAGATTTTAAGTCAAAACATACAAAATTCTAATAAATGGACCAAGTTGTTGTCCCAACTACAACTACGAAGCATTCCTTGATAGAAGTATCAAGATTAGTCGAGTCTGCCCCGATAAGAAAGTCAAGCGTTTGAGGCCTTTAGAGACGAACAAAGTCAAGCGTCAAGTGCCGTTGCTAAAAGTGTGGGCCTCAAAGTCAAGCGTATACCAAAATGCTTCGTTGAAAGTTAGAGTCAAAGTTCTAGTTTTTATTTTTATCTTTTGTAACTTCCACAACACGCGTCGTAACCAAAAGTGGTCCATCGTGAAAGGTTGTTATTGTTGTATTAATAAGATGAGTTGGTGGAGCTACCTATTAAATGAAACACCAGGTCTTAGTGTCTTGTTTGTAATTTCATATTTATATAGTTGCAGTGAGTAGTCGAAGTTGAAACCTATCACGATGGTTAATGGTGGAGCTCATCCAGTGGTGCTTCTTCTGTTATTTCAATTAGCACACCTGACATGGTTAATGATAGAAAAAAGGTAAGTAATTCGTTTAATAAGGTTGAAAATTTGATTATTTCGGATAGTGATAGTGATAGTGATGATGATGAAGTTTTTGAGGACTACAATGAAACTACTAGATGTAAGGCATTTGACGGGGTCACATATAGACATGGGTCATATATTTTAAAGCCTTGTGCATTGTCAACTCACTTTATGATTGTATGATAGACATGGGTCATATATACTAGCTAAATCTGGTTAATGGTGCATCTGTATAAGATCGAAACTATATCCTTAAGTAATTTAGCTTATAACTTTGTATGTAGTCACGCCAACCTTCTCAGAAAGATAGGCTTTATTCGGTTTGTGTATGTGTGACGATGTACCAAAAAGGTAGAAAACCATGGAAAAAAAGTAGTAAAAGTTCGACACCAATTTTAGAATAATATGATCAACTTTACTTCACCTTATTTGTTATTTCTTTTTAAGTTTAGCCCAAATACCGTGTCTACGTCAAAATTTAAAGCTAGCATTCACTTTGCATTAGTAAAAGATAAGGTGCTTATATCAAATGATATAAAGTTAGCTTAATTTCTCTTGTGTAAACGACTATTGAGTAACGATGGATACTCTAGTGGTTAAGTGCAAGTAAAACCAAATAAATACAATCATTTAGGGCTCGTTTGGTTTGTAGTTGGGTTTAGGATTAGGATTAAGATTAGTATTAGGATTTGGATTTGAATTAGGATTTTGGATTTGATGTAGGAGAGAAATGTAAAATTATTTGTTTTATGTAAATTATAATTGAAATTTATAATTATTTAGAAATTAAAATATATATATATATATATATATATATATATATATATATATATATATATATATATATATATATATATATATATATATATATATATATATATATATATATATATATTATATATAACAGAGGCATTTGGCATTAATGCCACCTCAATGCCACCTCATTACACCTCATTGCCACCTCATCAAATTTCATGCCACATAATCATTTGTTGTCCAACCAAGCAATTTTAAATCCACCTAAGCATTAATTATTAATTTTGGATTTTATTAAACATTTTTGAAAATTGTTTATAAAAAAGGACCTCATTGCCACCTCAATGCCACCTCATCAAATTTCATGCCACATAATCATTTGTTGTCCAACTAAGCAATTTTTAAATCCACCTAAGCATTAATTATTAATTTTCGGATTTTTATTAAACATTTTTGAAAATTGTTTATAAAAAAGGTGTCTTGCAAGGATTGAACCTTGGTTGTTTTGATAAATAACTTGTGTGTTTACCACTTAGGTAACAAGTTATTTTGATAATTATGTTACATATTATAATCTATAAATGGCTATAATTATATTGAAATCATATACTAAATACCATTTATCTACAAAAAATATATTAAGTAATTATATCTTTAAAAACTTTTTATACATATCTTTTCCACAATATTAATTTGTTTATAACCTAAAAACTTCTACGTGTTTTTTTCCAAACCCTATTTTTCTATGCAATCATTAATAATTATGATTGTAACTGTGACTAGATCTTCAGCTATGTTAGTTATAAGAAAGTTGATTCATTGGTTTTTAGGTTATGACGATTTTGTTTGCTGCCGTTGGCTGGGATGCTCCAAACTTGGTATGCATCTTCTGTTATTTGATTTATGAAGTATAATGGTGACGAATATTAATTGTATTACTTACAGTCGGTTTAAGAATCTCAAGCTCTTCAATTTTAACACATGCAAAAGTAAACTCTTCCTTGCAATAGATACTCTTTATGTTTCAGTTAGTGCTCTAATACACTTTTGACAACCATGGAGACACAATTGATCAAGAAGCGGAAGGTTATTAAGTGGTCCATGTGGCTTGAACCTGGAGCTTATTTTATCTTACATGGTGCAATATTGTTGAAGTACTGTGCATCTTATATCATATCATGAACTGTTTGACAGGTTTGGGAGATAGTGTATTCAAAGGATAGTTCAGTGAAAGAGGTTACAAAAGTTATGCAACTGAAGGGCCATAAGGTTATCAAGCTTCCTGTCTTTATGTTCCTCTCTCAGTGTACTTTTATAATTAGTTTTGTCTATGTTCCACTCTAAATATCCTTCAAGTCTTCTTTAAAAGGTCCAGCACAAGTTGATTTTTTGGAAATGTATATGAAGGAGAAGTATCTCAACCAAGGGGGAAAACTAAGGCTGCTTTTAAGCGTTTAGATCGTAAACATGGGCAAGGTAACCCTCAGTTCTGGAAGGAGGTCATGATGCTTTCCGTTATACCCATGACTTACATTCTGCAAGTATGTTGCCTTTCAGTTTTTTAACAATGAAACGGTATTTATTTAATGCAAGGTAACACATATTGTGCTTTTATTAGAAACTTAATTTTGTAATGTAGTCTGTATAAGTTGTTAATTAACTAAGTTTATGACGTTGGAGTTTCAGTCATTCTTTTCGATATGTTTCTTTCAAGAACTAATCTTATATATTAACCATTGATCTGTTTTGTTTTTGTGAAAGGTGGTGAATCGTTGGAGCACAAACCAGTAGCACCGCTGGCGGTGAATTTTTATATCAAGCTTTTTTCAAATGGCGTACACCAAATACGCTAAAAGCGGTCCGTAGCACAAACCAGTTATCGCACAAGCCAGTGGCACGGCTTTTTATATCAAGCTTTTTCCAAATACGCTAAAAGCTGAATCGTTGGAGCACAAACCAGTAGCACAGCTGGTCCGTGCTTGAAATACGCTAAAAGCTTCCTAAAGTACATTTATCTATATACCTTTTGAATATTAAATTATATATGTACGTGTGTGTTTTTTATCATCCAAAGGAATAATCAATAAAACTTCTTCATGTACAGGCTATATAAGAGGGTCTAAAAGGCTGGATTTTTAGTGTAAAGAGGATGTTCAGTTAATGAAATACATGGTATAAAGACAATCACGTACATATATAACCTCTTATATAGCCTGCACATTTGGTTGCGATAATTGAAAGGGGTGTTTGTCTGTTTGGTTGGTTGAATATTTTGGCAGGTTGTCTTTTTCACGAATTCAGGTACAGAAGCAAATGAGGTAGCAATGATGATTGCATGGTTGGACACAGGGTGTCAAGACATTATATCGTTGAGGAATGCTTACCATGGGAATGCAGCCGGGACAATGGGGGTTACTGCAATGTGTAACTGGAAGTTCAATGTTGTGCAGGTAATATATTTCCATTTTCATGGCTCGAAATTTGTTTAAGAATCTTATTATATAGACATAACGATTTTGTGTCTGGAAATTCATTGTTGTGCACTCAGCATAGTTTTAGGGATATAAACTTGAGTATACAAAGTGATAAAATATAAATCATATATTACTACATTAGTTATAGGTATTACAAATAACATGACTATGGATCTTATTATAATGTACTTTTTTGGACAACTAGAGTGGTGTACATCACACACAAAATCCAGACCCTTATAGAGGTGTATTCAGGTCCGATGGAGAAATGTATGGCAAAGACGTTGAAGACTTGATCCAGTTCGGAACATCAGGGCAAGTTGCTGTTTCATTTTCGAAGCAATTCAGGTCTAATCATTTAATACAGCTGAAAAGTTACCTTTCCTGTTTTTCGTTCAACAATATTGTTAATAGTGTTTTCTAATATGATAGGGTGTCGGAGGAATCGTTGAACTGGCTCCGAATTACATGCCTAACGTTTATAGTACCATTAAGAAAGCAGGAGGGCTTGTGATAGCCGATGAGGTTCAATGTGGATTTGCTCGAACTGGAAGCAACTTTTGGGGATTCCAAAACCAAGACATCATGCCTAATATCGTCACAATGGCAAAGGTATTTGGTATGACCTTAATAGTCAACTGACCAAAATGTACATAGTGTACTTTAGTTTATGCAAAACCTTTATCTATCACAAATTTTTTTTTTATGTCATCAACCTTTTGGTTTTTGTATAGTCATTACGCGGAAGAGGTTTACTACTTGGCATAGAGCTTGTCACTGACCGGGAATTGAAAACACCTGCAAATGCACAAGTATTAGAAGTCATGGACAATATGAAAGGTACAAATACTTTATATACAGATTATTTAACTTAGGATATCTTGTGGTATCTACAAATACATACAACATAAAATGCAAATAAAACGACATACTATTACATATATTTCGAGATGCATAGAGCACTATCATTGCTATGAACCCGGCCATTTGAGCTATAGAACTCACAAGTAAGAAACGTGATGTTGAGATTTTTTTCATGTGTAGATTTAGGAGAAATTATTCTTATACAGATGTTGCAGAAACTACAAAGGAGCCGCATTGAATCTTGAATTGTAAGCCTTGAACGTCATTGACTTTTGAACCAGGAGAGTTAGCCAGGTTGCATCCGAGTGTGGCATCAAACCCTAATGACATGACCAGTGAGACTAGAACCCTGGTTTACATGGCACTATAGGTATGTATTTAATGTGCTCAGTGATATATATAGATCAATTTAACCATCCCATTTAAATAAACTCTTTAATTAACATGAAGACAGGTTCTAAATGGCAGCGCATAAAGATATTGGGGACGTTTATTGTGGCAGTGATGTGTATGATGTCTGTGAGGGAATCGATTACGTTAGGGTTGTTGATGAATACTAAGGGATTGGTGAAACTTATTGTTCTTAAGATCGGCAAAGAAAAAAAGATTAGTGTTTTTAACGGGGACTAACTGTATCAAGCATAACATGCTTGCAATTAGTAAAAAATGGAAGTAGGCTTTACATCTTGGTGCAATTAAATTATTCTTTTCAACTCAAATTTGGAATTCAGAATCATAATCAGATCAACATATTTTTTATTCTGAAGTTTGCAAACTTATGTGCAGTTAAGTACAAATTCTTCTGAAAACATGATCCCACCTTGCAGATAATTCTCCTATCCACTTAACTCAAAGTGAACAGCCTCTCAACTTACCAAAGAACCAAGTATTTTTACAAATGCATTTGACAAGGGTTGAAGGTAACACTTTGACATATTCATGTTACTCTTAAAACTAAGTTTTAAAATGTTTGATGTAAGTTCTCCATTACAGAATAATATATTACAAAACTTGATCATCATATTATCTTCAGATTCTACGCTCAGATTTGTTTTTATAATATTTTCATGAGCTTTTCATTTATATTATAACTTGCGAGTGTTTTTTGGATCAGTTCACTACACAAAGAAATAATGTTTGGATAAGACTGGAAATTCATATATCAGATGTGTATATATCAGTTCATTACATAAATGAGTTATGTTTGGATCAGAAAACTACAAAATTTGAAGTAGACCAGGTCATCGATGAAACGAACAGACTAAAGGCCGAATGGGTATATCGGGTATTGGTAGAGTTGGTCAAGCGGAAGCGGCTTTTCCTAGATGTATGACTGATGAAGGGGATACAGATGATATGTGAAATGTGTTGAGGGAGTCACTTGATTGTCTTCATGATTTGAGGTACGTAAACATGTTCAATTATACTTAGCATCAGTTAATTATTTCTTTTCCGTTAAGTGGTGAATCAAAGGCTGTTTTGTAATCGTCTCTCATCTTAATTTTACAACAGACGAGATGCTTTGTTGGTGGAAGTTGCAGACATGGGTGATGTAAGATTGAATGCAAGAAGTAGTAATGATACAGGCCGAGGTTCTGAGAAACGGAAAGGCAGAGGTGATGCTCCTTATGACAATCGAGGTTCAACTCATTGGCTGGAGCATCTTCAAAAGTTTCTCAGGTAATGGTATTACTATATTCTTCTTGATTGATATCTAATCGATTGTGAAAGAGAATAAGCCCTGCTAATGATTAAAGAATGTTTATATCTAATTTTGATATTAGGCATCTTGCTAAATCATGAACAACTGATATGTATATGATACTTGATTAGTGGTTCTGCATTTCTTTCAAAAGTAGTTGACGTTGCATTAGTGAAATGTTTTTCCAATAAAAGAAGTTGACATCGGTGTCATTTTAACAAAGCAACATATGTTATGACAGGTCTTAAAGATTTTTGTGTTTCAAACAACCTGCAGCAACATGACTCCCATTATCGTTCTCAAGGTAGAGACCATGTCCTTTGATATTTAACTTTAAAAAAGTCAACTGAGCAACTGCTGTATAGGACAGTCTTGACCAATTTACATAAACATAAAATGGGTCGCATTAGATTACCGGGTGACACTTATTGCTATATATACTGATTAACTGTTTGCTGAGTTATGTCTGATCTTAAAGATTTTATAATTTAATTTTTGACTTTTTAGAGTCAAACAAGCTACAGTTGAAATAATAATAATGTGGTCGTTTTATAGGATTACCAATTAGCCTTCGTAATTGGAGGTAGTGGTCGTACCTGGGGACGCAAGATATTTGAACAATTCCCATGTATGCAGTTCCAGGAATCAGGTTCACAAACCACAACAAACTGCAGGTTCAGTAAAAAATACTACAACCATATATAATAAAGATACACACAACAACTAATCCTCTGAAATGGTCTTTTTCCTTTTTCAGTCACTGTTTTATAGCATTTATTTATGATAGCACTGGTAAAATAACAGTCACATGTTTTAGTGACGAAGTAAACTCGCGGTGACAGATTGAAATCAGGTTTTACAGGCATTAGAACATAAAAACCCATACGAATTACCTCTGGATTTGACTGCATTAGATGGAACAACACATCTGTTCCAGCTGCATTCCAGTTCAGAGAGTACAAAGGAATGAACAGATTTCATCCTTGAAACAGTGATGGAAAGCAGACCGTTCTTATTAATAGCACCCGACACTGAAGCAATGAGCACTCTGGGCTAACAGATATGGAACAAAATCAGCAGGAAATATGCTCAAAAAATATTCAAGGTAAGGATGGTTGCGATAAGTGGAAACTCCTAGACCCCAGGCTGCAGGTCTCGCGGTGGTTAGGCCTGGTAACGATATTTAACTAGAATCTATTGATAATTTTTAGTTAAGAGTTAACACTGACTGGACTAGGTAGGACTTACCCACAGTCCTTTAATCATAACCATAATGGACCTGTTCGAGCTTTTACCAGTTATTCAACATGTGACTATTACAGTTTTTGTCATTGAGGTAATATTTATCACATGATATATAATATTCAACTTATAAAAAATAAATACTTTGGTTGTTGATCTTTGGTTTGGCGTGTGGTTCAAGTGTTTTGCTAAAGGTGTGTTTCCACGAGAGCTTCCAACATTGTTATTCCACCTCAAATACTTCTCTTTAGAAGAAATGTGCTTATTTGACACACGTGTACCGTTTATTGTTCGTTTGATAAGAAGCTTGCCAAACTTTGATAAACTAAAGCTTCAGGTAGATAATATAAAACGATGTTGTCTCTTATTTGTTTTTGTTTTCTTATAGCATAGTAAACTCAGTCTGAGAATAAATACTAACAGATTTTTACGGATCCCGGAGAGAAAGAGTCCTACCCCGGCATGGGTAGAGATTTTAAAAATGTTAACTCATTGAAATTGACCAATATTTAAGCTCTAACGTTTGAATGGTGAAGCAGATAAGAGTAGCAATGGCAATTAAGCATCGATAAGTAAAGCTTCTTCACCATATGTGCAGCGTGAACGTAAACCGCTAAGGCCTTTGTCTCCTTGGATCACTGATTTGTTTCTCGCTACTCCTTTAGATGTCAGAAGTTACTACTTTCGCTGGTAAGTAGGTGTTTAATATAGCTTACTATGGTGTCATTTTGTTTAATATGGACCTTACTGTGTTAGCTCATCCGTTTTTTTTCCCAAGGATATGTCGGAATTCCACAAGGTACCTTCAATCAGAAGTAATGTTAAAGTTGCCATGAAATCGGTAATGCAGAGTTTTGTTCATTAACTTTTCATGTAAATGATGGGTTAGTTTGTCCCTTCCACAAAAGTTGCATGGTATTTCATAGAGGTGGCATAATTAGGGTGGTCATGTGGGTTGTAACAAGTAAAAAGGGTTAAGTTTTAGTGCAACGTTGAGCTATCAAATTGTATTATAGCAAAATCTTCTAACCTTTATTATGAAGTCACTTGAGATATTATTATGTGTTTGAACATGTAATGGGTGACTTTTAGCATGCTTAGCCAATTCATTATCAGTCAAGTCACTTAGCTTAATCTAAATTAAACATAATTATGATTCAGTGGGTTAAAATAGCCACCTCTGTTTACCCTTAGAAGACTCTTTTGGACCCAAATCAGAAGCATGTGATATGCCATTGCGTAATTTACATGGTAGATAACAAATTGAACTGGTCATAATGTTTAATGGATAATTGGACATTTATCCTATCCAATATATGTTATGCATGTATGTTCTACTAACCGCGACTTCAAATATTAAACGCAATAACTGGATTATCACTATTAAAATGCAATGCCAAACGGCCACACATATACATCTTCAGTTCCAGTATCTACGAATTTTAAATCTAATGTAGATATTGCTAACTTACATAGTTACATGTAAATCTTTATGGGTCATATAGATTATTTCATGACTTTTATTTTCGTATGTTGTTAGTCATTTCATGTAATTGAAGGTCATATGGATTATCACAGTTAATTGCAATTGCCCTCATTGATTCCAAATTCTACATTTTGTATCTTTAATAGGTTTGTTTCCTCTCAAGGTTATTCAGATTTCCTGGGAATCAGCTTGGGCAGAATAAACATGGTTTCCACTGGGCTTATGGACCTGTAAGAATTCCATCAGCATTACCCCTATGGGTACCATGTAGGTAAATACTCAAGCGACATCCTATAGCTGTCTTTTAGTGCCTATACATACACAACACAACAAATGTGTAGGATTGTAGTGACCGTTAAAATTTAAATTACTCTGTGGTTGCTATTCAGCTGTTTTTTAACTTTTAGCTATTTATATCTTTTTTACCGACAATGGAACCCCCACTCTGCTCTTTATTGATCATTTATATATTTGTCACTGCAGCTTGATTAAGTTCAAATACTATAAACAAATTTCTTTATACGCTCAACAATGGCAAGATACCCAAAAAAAAAATTGAAAAGTAATTAACATCTATTGTATCTAAATATTTTTTTCCTCACAGTATGATCCGTATTACAGAAGCGATGGTTCTCAGGCACCACCCGTTCCTGATCAACTCATTTCATTAGTTGAATGCTCAATTCAAGATTCTCAAGCACATGATGATGAAATTCCTTCAATGTACCCCGACATTTGTATAGTCAATTTTTATACCACCACTGGTAGACTTGGTCTTCATCAGGTGAGTTTTTGCCTATACTTACTTGGTCTTCATCATGGTAGTTTTGTTTATTTACTTTTTATTATAGTAACACGTATTGAAAATAATAATTATTTTCCCTTCAATGTGGTTATGTGGGTCAAACGACTGGTCCGGGTTAAGCCGACCCATAAATAGTATTTATGCAAATCTTGACCCATCTTTAGATAAAGCCGTTGAAATTGCCAACTCTAACTAATGTTAGTTTTATATAATATATATGTCTATCTAAAATAATTTATTGCAGGATCGCGATGAAAGCCAAAATAGTCTGAATAGAGGATTGCCCGTGGTTCACATAGTAGGGATGCAGATTCCAGAAGTTAAGATTAGTCTACTGATGTGAGCCGATGTGCAGGGAGTTTTGAACAAGTTCTTAAAACACTAATAGCTGGTGCTATAATTCAAGCACCTCACCTCGACATTAGAATAGTAGTTGTTGGTGGTGGTTCCAAGTTAAAGTTTCAATTTGGAATGTTGCGGGTTGGACTGGAATCAGTAGGTGCACATCCGGGTCCAGTCTGTTATCAGAAAGGAGGTGACTTAGTTGTATTACTGATTACTTCCCTTTAATCTTTGGACCTAATGAAGACCAACCTTTGGATATTGGTGAACAGTTTAGTATCAAGTCTCTTTCAAACTGATCTTATAGAGAAGAATTTGAGAAACTTGCAAAACAAATTAATTCATATAGAAAAACCAATGATCCATCATTGAAGGAAATGTCAGTGGAAGAAATTGCACAAGGATTTGCGAATGTTGCTATTGACTATACATAGAGTTCATGCTTATTATGCATAGAGCTGTTAATTTTTCTTATCAAGTTCTTCATAGTTCCATGGTTACTCATAATGTATAATCATAGATGGATCATCACATACTGTTGTACTCTTAATAATTTCATGGCTGCCTATTTGAACACTTTCCCCATTGTTGAAAACTAAAAATCTTATGCCTTTATCGCACTCTTTACTTGACTGATCATGAGGTTTAAGTGGTGGAATCCCCCAAACAAATTTAGTTTCTTGAAGGTTTAATTGTAGGTTTGTTAGTTTGTTAATCCATTACCGGTTTTTGTGGATTCTTTATGTGAAGAATGACTGTTGTTAGTAACGGTTCAAAAACATGTGATTTAGATTATATATCATGTCTTATAAACATTGTTGATGGGCAGATTGTTCTTTTAGGTCGACTGTGTGTAGGTGGAAATTAATTCTTTGCTACTTGCATTGTTTGTGTTGCAGGTAACAAAATTTGTAAACAGATGACGTGGTCAATTGAGTATTCTAGAATATAAAGTTAGATGCCATAGGCGAAACAAGGTGATGTATACAACCTTTATCAAGTAAGAGAGCAGTTACATTAATCCTAATGTTTTTATGGGTTACATTATGTTGTGATATACTTTTGCTCCACCAGTAAGTTGATGATAACATTCTTGATCACACTTTTTTATGATTTCTAAGAAACTTTTTTTAACTTCTATTGTAGCGCACAAATGTCTGTGAAGAATCCATTATAGCACAGTCACATCTACTATTTGACTTGGAATAGTAAGAATGTTATGTAAAATAAAAGAGGAAGGTAGTGTTATGGATAAAAGTAGTGGCGAAGATCTGGTCAAGCTTCTAAACGAACAAGAAACACAAAACATGTTGATATTTTATCGAGGATTTTTTAAGAGACTGGAGGTAAGAAAATGAAGAATCAACCATAGTTGGCAGCCGCATCATGAATGTTTATTTTTTACTCAATAATAATACACAATTAGAACTTTTAGAAAAAATCTCGTGCGTGCACGGGTATTATAAATAGGTTATTGCCTACAATTAATATACTTTATATGAGTAAAATGACGTAAAAGGTTTTGTGCTTATACATATACTTCATGTTTCTTCGTTCCACCTACAATTAAAATAATACTTTTTTTCTAATGTTTACAACTAATGAAATATGTATATGTAGGTATGCGAAAGTTGAGAGTCAAACCAAAAGGTCGCGTTGAAGATAAAAACCAACGATGATCGAGGATTAATCTGTGACCACTGGACCAATACGAAATAGCCTTAATCCCTAACACCCTTCCAACGCAGAAGCATGTTTTTATCAGGTCTACATATAGTTGTATCAGACATATGTTTTCAACCTTACAGTATACAAAATTTGGACGTTAAAATTATGTAACTTATATTTTTTCTTTTTGAAAAGACAATATGAATGTCTACAATTTCCGGTCTACAAGTACCTAATGCAAAAGAAATTTTTCAGCAGAGCACAAATTGCAGAATCAAGCATTACCAGCCAAACTTTTTTTGGTATGCAAAAGTGAACGTCCTTATAAATTTTTTATAATTACTCGGTAGTTAGCTTTTAGCTTCCTTATGATCAGATTTTTACTATTGCTTAGGCTTTTAGCTTTGAAAATAAGTACTCTTACTTTTTATATTTTATAAATACTCCGTAATTAGATTAGGCTTTTGTCCTACCCACAATCCTCCTAATTTTCTTCATGCATATCTGACGTTATACATCATAAAGACATTGATTGCGGTAATAGTAATGATAATAATTAGAATGTGGTGGTTGAAGACTGTTATTGCATACTAGAACCATTTGTACATTAGTGCTTATCGTCAATGTTATAACCTGGGTCTAATTCAAGGGTTAGCAATAACAACTTTCTTTATGAATACATGTACGCTTCAATATACGAATGATGTTTCCTATCTCTCTTGAATAGATATTATTGTATTAAATGCTCACTTTGAATTGATTAGTAATGATTCTTAATGAATCATTGACGTTGCTATCCATGCAATATCAATTATGATGTGGCGTGAATAGCCATGACGCCGGCACTAAAGTTACAATAACACCGGACGGTAATCAGATACATGTATCAAATATTATTGAAGAAAGTTACATGGTCAGTAACAACCAATTGTTGATCTAAGCCCCATGAATGTCGTTTCCATCGGTCGATAATACCAATGCATGTACACATGTTGTAGTTGCTACTAATATCCAATCAGGCGTACTTCAATTTCAGTTTGATCATTTATAAGATAAGAAAACGGTTTACATGTAAATTCAATACTCAACCATCTACATGATTCCTCTTGGTCTAAGTGATGCCACAAGGTAATTCTCACTAGCCCATATATAGAGGTATAGATTGAAGCCTTTCCGGGCCTCAATCACTAATCTTGACTTTGATGACAAATTATATCCACGTCAAAAACGGTCTAAAGAGCGGTCAAAGAGATTCAGACAATATGTCACGAATCTTCTTGCCTCTCAAGACCCACACATCAAGGTCGAAAAGTTCCACCTTAGTTGCACTCCTTCTTTACGATTACTCTCCTTCTTTCGCTATAGCAAATAATGCCAACGATAATTATAAGACATGCCCGCCCATTGGTAACCTTTCCTAGTATATATATATATATATATATATATATATATATATATATATATATATATATATATATATATATATATATATATATATATATATAAGTTAGAGAATAGGTCTATATTTTGTAAGAAAAGCACAAAATGACAAAAAACAATGAAAGAGAAACAATAAAACAAAAAATAATAATATAAAATGTAAAAACCAACATCTTACCTTTACTTTTCTCGGCATTGCGTTCAGGGGTTGAACCAAAATTTTCATGAGATTTCAACCAAACATGTAAAATATACTTTTATGCCAAATCCTTTGACAAGAACCTTAACCGAACAGACCTTAATACCAACAACCCCATCTCAATTTATATCAACATGCATGTACTCTTCTATGTATACTATGCATATCTTCCACGCAAAAAATACACTAAAACACACATAGAAATCTTCTCATCTTAATCCATCTTCTTCCTCACCAAATAACCTCACCACACCATCATTAGTATGCTACTTCAGTGTTGATCAAGACACAACCACTATTGTCTTTCTAAAGTATACTTTCAAACATAAGCCAAGCGAAACCCACACCACACACATGCTCAAACCGCCATTTATATTTCTACTTTTATTTTACGACACAACACAATAAACCTTTCAATCATTATTGAAATAGGTGATCTTGGAAGTACAACAAGTTTAAGGTAAATATGATTTTTACTATTTTCACTCATATTCTTGCTTTGTTTTTCACAATTTAAACTAGGCTATGTTTAAATATTTGGTTTAATATGAACTTTTTTTTTTCTTTTTTTTAACAGCATCTGACCGAAAGCTTTAAATATAATCTAAAAGTTTAAACATAATACTAAATTAACTCGGTAAT
>CM040241.1:29148241-29225741 GCA_022545495.1 Chrysanthemum lavandulifolium | reverse complement strand
GTATATATGTATACACATACATATATATATATAGTGTATATGTATATATATATATATATACATATACATATACATATACATATATATATACACTATATATATATATATATATATATATATATATATATATATATACATATACATACATATATAGTATATATATATATATATATATATATATATATATATATATATATATATATATATATATTATCTTTCAATCCGCACATCATTATCTTTCATGGATTGCATTTCCCATTCATTGTAATCGCCATTTATCCTTTTCGTGATCACCATGGCGACCTTTATAGTTGGCGTGTTCATTAAGATCCCCAACCATATTTTCCTCCACCTCTACGCTTAAACATAGACGGTCAGTGCACGATAATCCTTCTGACCCTTGATCACCCCTCCCTGGGCTTGGAATCACTCCTAAACAAGATTTCAAGTATTTATATTTCATATGTAATAGGTAGCTTTATTATGGCCTTTATGTTTGTTTAAGGTCTAGCTTATGTAGAAGGCCCATAAGCTTAGGCCCAAGCCCACATAAGAAAGGATGGGAACCAGGAGTGTTGCCTAGCTCCCTGCCTATAAAAACAATGTAAACCCTCATTGAGGGTTGGTTGTTCAAGTTATTCTCTTCATTCACCTCTTTGCCTTAACCGGTCATATTATACGTGTGTGTGTGTATGATAGCTTGTTCATCCGCCTTCATCTCTTCTCTTATAACTTGTGTTTGTAAAACTAGTGACCTACAAAGGGTATCAATCGCCAAATAGTTGGGTGTACTCGTGTTTGTTTTTGAAGTTTTTGGTTTTTGTCCTACGCCTAAAACGATAACGATTCTTTGCTCTATTAAAAACTTGTTTTTACACTTTTAATCCAAGATTCTTGTACTTTCAACGTTTTAAGGTGTTAAAATACTTGTTTTTGGCAAAAGTTTCAAACTTTATGCGTGGATCATTGTTTTTGAACTAGTTTTTATTCGTGGGTGTCGTTTCTACGCGTAACTGCTTTGAGAGCTTGGATCATCAAGTTTCACACTTTTGTGTTATTTTGGTGTTATTGAAGCTATTTCATCACACAAAACCGGTTTAGAAACATCTTTGGGCAAAATCAAAATACGAGTAATCCCACGCTGATCGAAACCCTAAAATTACGCGTAAGATTTTCCTTGGTTTGATCTTCATTTTCCCGGGTTTATTCCGTGTTTTCTTACTTGGATAAGTCCGAAAATACGTCGACTTTGGATATCTTTTGCACCGTGATAGTGTAAAAGATCATTTGGCAAAAACCCTAAACTTACGCAGATAAGATAAACTTACGCCAGAAATCCCACGCATAAGATTCACTTTACGCCAGAACTTCGCCTTCACGCATAAGGTAATCCCACGCCTACCTTTCACGCCTAACTTTGTCTACACATAACTTTAGTGTTTTATCCTACTTACGCCAAAGCTAAATCCCACGCAGAACTCCTTATTGTTACGCGTAACTTTGGTCGCTTTTACGCATAAGTGCTACTTGGTTTCTTGTATTTTCTACGCCTAAGGACACTTCATCAACAAAGGTTCATTCGACTACAAAGATCCATTTTACTACACAAGTTCATCAACATGTCTCAACCACCATACTCTAACTATTTCCTCACACTTATAATCATCAACAACAACAACAATTAACTCCACAACATCAACAATGGAATCAACAACAAGCAATTTATCAACAACAATTTAATCAAAGAACATACTCCACAAATTGGTGCAATTCCACCACCACAAATGGTTCAAACACCGCCAAGTCTTCAAGTTCAACCCTACACAAACGATTTCAATCAACATCCATCAAGGAACACTATGAAGGAACCCACTTGGTTTGCAAAGATGTGTGAAGCTTTAAGCAACCAACAATCAATTCATGAAGCTGGATCACTGATAGACCTCCAATGCTCACTCCGAAACTACGATCAATGGGTGATAAGGTTCTTTAGATTTTGTGATCCTCAAGAAGCCACATGGAAAGTTCTTAAAGAAGGTTATCTTGAAGGTCCATTTGAGATGCCTACCGTCATTGTACCCGGAGATCCAACCGCTTGCTCCACCAAGAGATGAACAAACCAACATTGCTATCACAGTGATCTAAATGCTACGAACTTCTACACTATGAAGTCGATGAACTTGCAATGGAATACATCCTCTTAGGATTACCAAACCCAATTCTTCGTAGTGTTGATGCTCAAAAGACCGCATAAAAATGTGGGATCATATTCGCTTCTTATGGAAGGATCTCGACTAATCGGAGGATTTGGAATCCAAAATTTACTTGGCTTATGAACACTTCATGATTGAACCGAGAGACACTAGAGTCCTATCATCATCGATTTTCGACATCATCAATGATTTGGATAAACACAACATCATCATGCCAAGAATTGCGCTGAATACTAAGTTCCCGAGTAGTCTTGGTCCCGAATGGGAGAAGTATGTCATTTTTCTCCGCTGCGTAAGAATATGCATCATTCTACTTATGGATTGTTGTACGATTACTTGAAGCCTCATGAAAAGGAAGTTGATCGAAAGGATTCTCCGTGCTCAAATTGCTAAACAAATACATCCGGATAATCAACAACTTGCCTTGTATGCTCAATGTAATTATCCTCTCAACCAAAGAACTCAACCAACCGCTTCAAACACACCTTCACAAAGAACAACCTCAACAAAATCAATTGGTTCCATACAAGAACAATGCTCAAGCATATGTCGCTGAAGCGATCGAGGAAATCGATCCATTCAAGCATTGCAACAAGGATTTGTGATGATTGCTAATGCTTTGGTCATACACCAACAAATCCAACAATCGATTCGCTCCTCCTCTAACACACGGAATCAAGTCGCTAGAACAATGGACGTGTTGAAGTTCGAATCGTGATTATGGTCGCCGATGGGCGGTGGTCAAGGGTTCAATGTCGGGTAGGAATAACAACAGAGCTCAAGTGGTGGAACAGGAAATGCTCGTAATCGGTTAAATGGTCTTAGATGCTACAACCGCAATGAGAAGGACACTGGCTAATGCATGCCCAAAGCCAAGGACTAGGGCGTGCTTATTTCAAAGAGGCTTTACTTTTGGCTCTTAAGGATGAAGTCAGGATCTCTCACGCATAAAGAACAGAGCTTTATGGCGTATGCGACTGATGATGATATGGAGGACTTGCAGCCAATGGAGTTATGTTGATGGCTAATATGCAAGAGTTACACATGAGTGAAACAGCCCAAGATGACATCGATGGCTTGTCTCGTGCACCCGAACAAACCATCATCATATCTCAACTAATATCTCCATCAATATCCGAATCCGCACGGCTCGTATCGTTCAAATGAGTCATCCACATCTCATTCGACGATTAAATAAACCCGTAGTTACATTTGACGATCCGTGATGACCTTATGGTTTCCTTGATAATCAAATTGACTCCGTGGTTATACTTGAGGATCTAAATAATGATCATGTTGTGACTCACGATGAACACGATGAACCTTTGCCTCATCCAGATCTTGTTCATTACTTAAAGACCAACAATCCCAAATTGTCGCATGTGTTGCATTAAATCAAACCTTAAAAAGTAAAATGCACTATTAACCAAGGATTTTGAATGCTTACAAATGCAACTCAACTTTTTCAAAACTCAAGAAAACTGTGAAAAAGGTTTTGAAGCCGCTTTGCAAAATCTCATCAAAACGAAAAATATTTAGAGAGACAGATGCGTGATCTAGTCATCTCGAAGAATGCTTTGTTGTCTCGAATTAGAACAATCAAACACGAACATAAAAAGCAAATTAACGCCTCACCTTGGAAAATCAAAAGCTAAGGTCGAGTTGTTAAATTGTCAAAAACAGCCCGTGATACAAAAGCATTCAACGAATCGAGTAGATGACCTTCTTGAAGAAATTATCGCTTGCAAAACAAACTTAAAGAGTTTAAAACTGTTGTTTACAAACATGGTGAATCAAGAATAACTATTGAAAAGTTTACCTTAAAACCCAATCCAAAAGGATATGGAAAAATCTAGCTGATTATAAACCAAAGCTTTCACTAAAAACATTCAAACCAACTCCTCAAGTTTCCAAGGTAATACAAAATTGATAATATCACATGAGTGTTGTTGAATATCATCGTCAAGAGGAATTAGATGCGTAAGACGAGAGTCGATCAAAATTAAAAACGTTGTTTACAACAAACCTTTTAATTATAAAACGCGTCACTTTCACACACCAACGGATTCTTCTAACACACCAAGGGTTATCATCAAAACACCGAGTCTTCTAATGTTAATCCCAAAACAGATTTTGCACAAACTTATGGTCCTTTACCTTCCATTAGTGAAGTAAACTCAAACCTCGAAAATCGAAAAATTCTTCGATATTTTGACATTTTCATGGTCGACCTCAAAATTTTACAACATGAGATAGAATATCGCCCGAAATCAAAGTTGAACATTTTCAATCGCCTCGGGCGCGAGAACAAAGAGACATTTTCGTAAAATCTTTACCTAATGTTAAAACTTGAAAAGTTGTGCAATTGCTCGGAAAAGGATTTTCATAAGGAACTTGGGGTAATGAAAACGCCGAGAAAATGTAAACATCTATTTCTAATACTAAACGTAAAAGAAACTCTTGAGAAAAGATGTTGATCGACTTTGGCGTATGTTATCCGTACGATATCCATAATGTTGTGTTATTCTATTCTTTGCCATATGCATCCGATTATATCTTTGCCGACATCGTTGAAAATGTTGTAATCATGAGAACACCGATAATGTGCTTCGGATCGAGTCTTTAAAAGTCGAAAATAAACGATTACTCAATGAAATTTACAATGCAAACGTCGTTTCATTGGTGTGAAAAGATATTCACAATCATCAACTTAGTTTTCAAAAGAAAATCGCCATTGAGTGCAAAATCTTCGATCCTAAAATTGAGCAACCGGATGATCAAAACGTGTCTTTGAAAAGTCAAATCTCAAAATATGAACAAGAACTTTCAAAAGTTAAACAGAATATGGTGTCATATTTGATTTACTCAATAAGACTCGTCATGAAGCATCAAACGAACTTGATCACTATCTTGCTCACACTAGAGATGTCATGAATTTTGCCGAAATATTCGCTCGAAAATCAAGATCCGATTCACACTATCTCTAAGTTACGGAAATGTTAGAAAGTATGAACAACTTCCGCCTACTATGATTAAGAGATTAGCACCAACACACTTAGTAATCGTGAACCTAGAATTCCCAACGCCAAATCACAAGTTGCTAATGTGTTTCCCTACCGAAACAGAATAGGTGCATCTTTTCCAAACGTCCGCACTTCACACCTAGAGCACTCAATCGACAAATAGGAAGTTGCGACCAAGAAAAGATCAATAAGGAATGCTAAAGTAGAAGAACACCCTAGGACTCAATAAAACTCATGTTGCTTCCACTATAGATGTTGCGTCTGCAAATGTAATACAAATAGTGATGTAACTAATGCTAAACCGTTAAGTACTTTTGATATTCACCGATGCACCTTGTGTTATTTGGGGAAGAGTATGAATTTTGATTGTCATGACAAATGTGTTGCTAAAGCTATAATCTCGATTACGAAATCCTAAGAATCGGGATACCTCTAGGCCCACTAATCATTCTAAGTCCGTGCTTGGTAGACCGCCTTCTTTAGATTCTATGCAAACCATTGTCACACCGTAGCTCCAGCCACCTCCTAAGAATGTAGTACCACCTAGTGTTTTCACTAAGACTAAAGCAAAGAGTAGTTATAGATGGCGAAATGGATATATAACACACTAGGATTTAAATGGATGCCTAAAATTATCAATGTGTGTATGTCTAACATACCGCTTGGAACCCTCTAACATTTCGGGTTCCACATCTACTTCTATTCCATCCGTGTCGCCTGTGTAATGCGTGTGATACAGATCATTCTCTGATTGTTGATAGCGGATGTTCCCGACATGACGACAGTAACCTTAAACTGTTATCAAACTTTATTGCAAAGTTCATTGGCATCGCTGTGTTCGGAACCATCACTGCTGCTATCATGGGCTACGGAGATTATGTCAATGGGAACATCGAAATCGCAGGTTTACTATGTGGAAGGCCTCGTCACAACTGCTTTCGAGAGGTCAATTTTGTGATGGAGATTTGAGGTTGCTTGTGGAGAAAACTTGTTTCATTCGTGATCTACAAGGAAATGACCTTATGTCCGCTCGTAATTCTAGTCTCTACACTATCTCTATGCAAGACATGGTTGCTTCCTCTCCCATCCGCTTACTTTCAAAGGCAACATCTACAAAATCCTCGCTATGGCAACCGCTGCTCATCACATCTAAACTTTCAAACCATCACCAACCTTGCTCGACACAAACTAGTTGAAGGACTCCCACGATTCCTAAGATTCAAAAGATCACCTTTGCTCACCGGTGAACAAGGGAAAAGCACTCTGCTCATTTTCCTTCAAAGGTGGAACACAGCTCTCAACATGTGCTTCATCTTCTTCACATGGATTTGTGTGGCCCGATGCGCTGCAAACGATCAATGGCAAACGCTACATCTTAGTAATTGTTGATGACTACTCACGATGGACTTGGGTCTACTTTCTTCGTAGCAAAGACCAAGCTCCACAAATGATCATCACCTTTCTCAAAAATACAGTGTTCAGCCCGCAACACCGCCAAGCTAATTCGGACAGACAAAGGAACCGAATTTGTTAACCAAACCTTCGTGAATTTTATGAGAAAGTGGGAATTCAAAGATCAAACATCTATTGCACGCACACCGAACAAAACGGAGTTGTTGAAAGACGAAACCGACGTTAGTGGAAGTCGCAAGAACAATGTTAATCAATGCTAAACTTCCAGACACTTATGGGCGTGTCGATTCATCGCATGCTATACTCAAAACCGCTCTATGATCACAAACGCCACAACAAAACACCTTTCGAGCTTGTCCACAACCATAAACCGAATCTCAAACACCTTCATGTATTTGGATCCCTTTGCTATCCGAATAATGATCGTGATGACTTTGGAAAGCTCAAAGCCAAAGCCGACATTGAGTTTTTATTGGATATTGTGAGAATTCTAAAGGTTACCGGATCCGAATCGTCGACAAAACAGTGATGGAAACGATTCATGCTCATTTTGATGAACTCACGAAATGGCTTCGAGTATAACAACTTAGAACCCGGTCACAACCGCTTAAACTTCCTCAACCCCATCATCACCGAACAAAGCCCTCGCCTAACTCACAACAAATGGAAAGGTTATTTGCTCCTCCGCTCGTGACGAAATTGATGAACGTGCTCTGTATATCCGCTGCTCACGCACAACCCGATAATATTCCTATACCGATACACTGCTACAACAACTATCGTTGAAGATGCACCTACACCATATGACTCCAACACAACAGCTTGAACACACCGCTTCCACCAATGATGAACCAAATGATGATATTCTCAATGAAGTACCCCACCGCAGATTTTGATCCAAATGCGTTCTTCAACCCGCTTTGCCAATGAGATCACACCGTATGTCGCAGAATCTTCAACAAACCATTTGAACCCTCGTAATCTGCACAATGTATACCAACATCAACCTCTACACATAGATGGACAAAAGACCATCCTCCGCTAACATTATTGGCAACCCGAATCAACCAACCGTTACGAGACAACGTCTTCACTCGATGGTGAACATTGCATTTATGCACTCACCGTCCGCTAACTGAGCCTAAAACATTAAAGATGCAATGACAAAAGACAACCGGATTGAATCCATGCAGAAGAACTCAACCAATTCAAACGCCTTGAAGTATGGAATCGGTTGAAAGACCAACAGGGTCTACGCCATTGGTCTAAAATGGATTTGGAAAACAAATTGATGTCAAGGAACGCCATCCCAAACAAGTCACGCCTAGTTGCTAAGGGTTATCGCCGTGAAGAGGAATAGACTTTGAAGAATCTTTTGTCCTGCTTGCTCGCCTTGAGGTCGTTCGGATATTTCTCGCGTCACGCTCATATGAATATGACGGTTCATCGATGGATGTCAAACGGCGCTTCTCAATGGACAACTTAAAGAAACGGTCTATGTCACCAACCGATGGATTCGTTGATCCCGAGTTCCCGAACCATGTCTACAAACCGAACAAAGCTCTTTATGGTCTCAAACAAGCCCCTGCATGGTACGATAAGCTATCATCTTTCCTCATTGCCAATAATTTCACCAAAGGCTCGTTGACCCAACTCTTTTATACAATATCACGGGCACACATCTTAATTGTTCAAATTTACGTGGATGACATCATTTTGGGTCTACATAAAAAGTTTTCAATCGCTTTTGCAAAACTAATGAAGAAAAATTTTGAATGTCCATGATGGGTGAACTTACGCTCTTTCTAGGACCGCAAGTTCATCAATCACCCCGTGGTATTTTCTTGAGTCACCAAATATGCCCTTGAATTGTTAAACAAATTTGGAATGAAAACCTATGATACTTATGCCACACCAATGACTCATACCAAGAAGCTAGATGTCGATTTACATGGAAATTAGTTGACCCCACCAAATACCAAGTATTATTGGTCCCTCATGTATCTAACACCAGCGCATCTGAGCATTGTCTTTGCCGCTTATCTATGCTCCCGCTATCGGTCGCGACCAACCGAAACCCACTCTCCGAGGCTAAAAGAATCCTCCGATATATCAAGGGAACCATTAACTGGGATCCGTATCCGGCGATTCGGTTTTGAACTAATCGCCAGACGCGATCACGCAGGATGCTTAGACTCAAGGAAAAGTACTTCAGAGCACTACAATTTCTGATATACCGTGTCTTGGCAATCAAAGAAGCAAGATTGTACATCGCCATCAACCGAAGCGAATATGTAGCCATGTCCGCGTGTTGTGCTCAAGTCATCCGATGAGAACACAACTCAAAGACTATGGTTACGATTTGATGTAATCCCGATGTATCGCGACAATCGGAGTGCCATTGCAATCTCGCAACTCGGTTCAAAGACTCAAATCAAAGCACATCGATCACGCTATCATTTCATCAAGGACCACGTGGAACAGGTACCGTTGAATTATACTTATGGTACCGAATACCAATTGGCATCTCGCCACCAAAGCCTTGCCTCCCGCTAGGTTTAATGAGTTGGTCCACCGAATTGGTATGAGGTGTTTGACTCAAGAGGAATTGATGACCTCTTAAAACAGCCTTAAAACCCGTCAAACACCAAAACATCTTTTGTAAATAATTTTTCAAAACAAAATACAAAAATATAAATCCGATAAAACAACAAAAATATTCTCCTAATCTATCTTTCTTTCAACATGGCAAGTATTTTTTCCACAACACTTTAATCTTTCAAAATTCAAGATTTTTCCGATCAAGTGTCGAGGGGAGAAAATAACTTTAACTGCTTCAAAACATCTGTACTTGCATGTTATCATATCTCGGTTGAATCTTTTAAAATGGTGGTACATTTTCTGTTCAAATACACCCTGACTTAAATTAATAACCTTTCATTATTTTCTCAAGTCGATGGGGAGTGTCGCCATGTTTCTTTCCTAAAAATCTTTGTTTGGTAACCAAAATGGAAGTTAAAAGGCTTTGTTTGAAAAAGGAAAAGGTGGAGGGACCAAAACTCACAAAACCTTAAAGATATTTTGAATAAAAATATCCTCCACCTAACATTTCACTTCTCATTTATTACTCAAAACACTAATACATCCTACGCCTAAGAATCGCTCACAAAACCGTGTTTAAGATCGCCAATTTGTAAGTGATTTCATGTTCCTAACAAGATTCTAAACAATGGTTTTAAATTTTACACGAATCCAACGGTTAAAACATCGTAATCTTGATTTAGTGGTCTACGCAGAACGTATGAACACCCAATCAAGAATGGGTGTTTATGGTTAAAAAGAATGTGTCAAAATGTTTTAACAACATCTATGATATCGCTTTCTAAGCTCAAAACAAACCCAAGAATACCTAATTGATGATTTTTGAATATTAGGTTTATGAGTCGAATTGGGTATTTTGAATGTGAAGTGTTTTGGTCAAAAAGGTTGTTGTGTAATGCTTATATGATGATAAATTGATGATTTCCATGCTCTATAACCACCCGTAAACACTAATTGTGTCGAATTAGAAATTAGGGTTTAAGGTTCTTGAGTTTGGGTATTTTGATTCACCGCAAACTAAGTGTTATGACTTGGTCAATATGCTCTCACAACATCTAAGATATACCGAAAAACTTTGGTGCAAATTTATGGCTAAAATTCATACGCCAGATTTAGGGTTTTAAGACTACGCGTGAAGGATTTCTACGCATAACCTGCTTGACATGTGTTCTTGCCATAAATTGTTGTTAAAATGATTTTCGTGATAATGTTAATGATTTGATGAACTTATTTCAGGATTTGTTACGCTTAAAATTCGTAACAAAGGTCATTTGCATTTCACGCATAAGGATTACCCCACGCCGAGTCGGTTATGCCCACGCCGTAAGGTTCTACAATGGGACCACGCGATCCCGTGAAGGATATGCGTAACAAAGGCCTCACGCATAAGGTCTACCTCACGATTAAACCCACGCCGTAAGGTTTTATACGCCACGCCAGAAGATCACGCCGTAAGGTCCCCTTTTCCCACGCTGTAACTTTTCTACGCGTGAAGATAGGATCCTACGCGTAAGCTTATAACTACGCTGTATAAAACACTTGCTTACGCATAACTTTGTCATTGCTACACATAAGCCCTGGATGGACCTTCATTATGAATTGTTACGTGTACAAACTTGTTAATAAACTTATCATATCATCACGAATCCAATAATGTCACTAATAAACTTAATCGCTTGATATGTTGTGAACAATAAGTGATAACATAAACTTTAAAACTTAAAGTTAACTAACTCACTAAACATTTCTCGACATCATTAGACTATTGGACGACAAGTAACTTAGGACTCAGAATAATCATTATCACCGTATATTCAATAACTAGACAATAAGACCTTCGCTTGACTAACATTATGTCTTTCGATATGTTGGTTCTTTTGGCTAATGTTATTTCGCATCACGACATGGTCGAACAAATGAATGTGGATGCATCCAAGTTCTCTCCATTGTCGATATCTATCCTTATGGCTATCCAATGAAGATAGGAAAGAATAATCTCCGTGTTGACTTTGACACCTCACTTGCTCGAATCTTCGTGTCTAATTGCTATTGATATTCTCGAGGACTCATCCGTATCAAAATATGCCCCTCACTCCGCAACTATTCCCGAGATCTATATCCAACAGCTGAACACTATGGAAAGGGTCAGGGACGGATCACGTGACGGTGACTCAATCACAAACAAGTCACCATTACACCCGGCACTTAAGGGCTATTCTCCCAATTCCCACCAAGTCGATCCAACCAAACTATATGCTACACCGTGGAAGAGCTCACTCTCAATTCTTAATCGACATCGGTTATGACGAGGCTACAGAGTAATCACCAAGCATTCCCTCGAGCTAAGAGTATTCCTCAACCATGGAGAACTCTACATGATCATCACCAAGTCTGCTTCGTCGCGACAAAGGCTATGAGCATCCTAAGCTCATGGAACCGCAAATATTATGGGCATTGGTCAACATGAAACACATCGCTATCGAAGCTCGATTTGGGATGACATGATGTCATTTCTCAACAAGCTTGGCTCAAAGATTCCCTACATCGATATACTAAACTTGATCCGTAGAGCACTTGACTTCATCCCGATATTCCCAAGAGGCTCAATGACCCACAATCACGATATGTTGACGGAACCTATTCTATCTCGCCGAATCAAGAATCGCCTACAAAGAAACAAGGTGTCAGGTTGCCATATTTCCTTCTAATCAAGATGTCGAAAGCTCAAACGCATAAAAGGTATCTCGGAAGCGCTTAGACAAGGCAAGGTTGGTCATCTCGACGAAAATCTTCTCGAACACCTGTAAGGAAAACCGTAGAGGAAGTGCAGAAGCGAACAAGATCGTGAGTAAAAGGAAGTTTCCTAAAGGAATCCTCCTTCTAAAAGGATTGTTCCCGTAAAGGAAGCCGAACCTATTCCCACACTTGAACCGCAAAGAAAGCTTGAGGACGAGAGCTTTGAAGATACCGATATGTATGAAGAGATTCATTACTCAGCAATCGCAACCAAGCACCCGCCTCAAGAGCAAAACCTCCAAGTCCTCCGCCTTTCCAAGGAAAAGTGAAGACTCAGAATTGTACCCTATGATGAGAGCTCAAGAAGAAGAAGAGCAACTGGATAAATCATACAGAAGAAGTTTAAAATCGCCGACATCTTCAAAAGGCTAAAGAATTTGCTAAAGACCAAATGGGTGGCCCCGTGGGTCAAGTGGTGCTCAATCTTCACCAACTCTCGATGCGGTTAATCAACCCGATAAGGAGTCGGTGCCACCACTCTTGCAACAACAAAAGCCTATTGAGGATACTATTGTATATGATTTTGAGAAACCGAAATCGAGAAAGATAAAGATGTCGCTACGACGATGTGCTTCGATAGTCCTACACGCTCACGTAAGGAAACTTCGAACCACCAAAGGACCTTAATCTCCTCACATCTCATCATCATCGGATTCTTCGTCTCATTCATCACAACCACCATCTAAGAAGTCAACCAAATCATCATCCAAACCGTGAAGAAACCACCTAAATCTTGGATTTCTCGGACTCATGAAAGAATTGTGAAAGTGTCCAACAAGTCGAAAGAAGGACATACTTTACGTAAAACCGAATTGGTTTGTCGACCAAATACAAGACTTAAATGATGAGAAAGACAAGATGCAGAAGAAAGGAATTTGTTCAAGTTCATGAAGAGTCATCGTAAAGAGGAACTGAACGAAATGATCGGGTTACACTAACAAGTACCTTCAGATTGTTGGAATCACTCCCAAACAAGATTTCAAGTATTTATATTTCATATGTAATAGGTAGCTTTATTATGGCCTTTATGTTTGTTTAAGGTCAAGCTTATGTGAAGGCCCATAAGCTTAGCCCAAGCCCACATAAGAAAGGATGGGAACTAGGAGTGCCGCCTAGCTTCCTCCTATAACATCTTTTAAACCCTCATTCGAGGGTTGGTTGTTCAATTTTTTCTCTCATTCATACTCTTTGCATAACCGGTCTTACTATACGTGTGTGTGTGTGTGATATACTTGTTCAATCGCCTTCATCTCTTTCTCTATAACTTGTGTTTGTAAAACTAGTGACCTAACAGTGGTATCAATCGCCAAATAGTTGGGTGTACACTTTGTTTTTGAAGTTTTTGGTTTTCGGTCTTACGCGTAAAGATAACGCAATCTTTAGTTCTATTAAAACTCGTTTTTACACTTTTAATCCAAGATTCTTGTACTTTCAATGTTTTGAGGTGTTAAAATACTTGTTTTGACAAAAGTTTCAAACTTTACGCGGATCTACGCTTTTTAAGCTTGTTTTTGTTCAGGGTGTCGTTTCTACGCCAGAACCCGCTTAGCGCTTTGGTACATCAAAATTCACATTTTTGTGTTCTTTTGGTACTATTGAAGCTATTCCATAACAAAATCTGGTTTAGAAACACATTTGGGCAAAATCAAAGTTACGAGTAATTCTACGCCGTATCAAACCCTAAAATTACGTAAGAATTTTCCTTGGTTTGATCTTCATTTTCCCGGTTTATTCCGTTTTTCTTACTTGGATAAGTCCGAAAATACATCGACTTTGGATATCTTTGCACCGTGAAGTGTAAAGATCATTTGGGCAAAACCCAAAATTACGCATATAGATAAGCTTACGCCAGAAATCCCACGCATAAGATTCACTTTACGTAGTAAACTTAGGTCTCACGTGATAAGGTAATCCTACGCCTAACTTTCTACGCCTAACTTTGTCTACGACAACTTTAGTGCTTTTATCCTACTTACGCTGAAGCTAAATCCTACGCGAACTTCTTATTGATACGCGTATCGCTTGGTGTTTTTGCGCTTAAGTACTACTTGGTTTCTTGTCTTTTCTACGCCTAAGGACACTTCATCAACAAAGGTTCATTCGACTACAAAGATCCATTTTACTACACAAGTTCATCAACATGTCTCAACCACCATACTCTAAATATTTCACACTTATAATCATCAACAACAACAACAATTAACTCCACAATATCAACAATGGAATCAACAACAAGCAATTTATCAACAACAATTTAACCAGCAACATACTCCACAAATGGGTGCAATTCCACCTCCACAAATGGTTCAAACACCACCAAGCCTTCAAGTTCCACCCTACACAACCGATTTCAATCAACATCCATCACGGACCATTATGAAGGAACCCACTTGGTTTGCAAAGATGTGTGAAGCTTTAAGCAGCCCAACAATCAATTCATGAAGTCGATCACTTGATGCACCTCCAATGCTCACTCCAGAAACCACGATCAATGGGTGATAAGGTTCTTTAGGTTTTGTGATCTAAAGAAGCCACATGGAAAGTTCTTAAAGAAGGTTATCCTGAAGGTCCATTGAGATGCCTCACCGTCATTGTACCCGGAGATCCAACTCATTGCTCCACCAAGAGATGAACAAACCAACATTGCTACTCACAGCATTTAAACCTCTGAACTTCTACACTATGAAGCTAATGAACTTGCAATGGAATACATCCTCTTAGGATTACCAAACCCAATTCTTCGTAGTGTTGATGCTCAAAAGACCGCACAAAAGATGTGGGATCATATTCGCTTCTTATGGAAGGATCTCAGACTCAATCGAGGATTGGAATCCAAAATTTACTTGGCTTATGAACACTTCATGATTGAACCTCGGAGAGATACTAGAGTCCTATCATCATCGATTTTCGACATCATCAATGATTTGGATAAACACAACATCATCATGCCAAGAATTGCAGTGAATACTAAGTTTCGAGTAGTCTTAGTCCCGAATGAGAGAAGTATGTCATTTTCTCCGCTGCGAAGAATATGCATCATTCTACTTATGGATTGTTGTACGATTACTTGAAGCCTCATGAAAAGAAGTTGATCGAAAGGATTCTCCGTGCTCAAATTGCAAACAATACAACCGGATAATCAACAACTTGCCTTGTATGCTCAATGCAATTATCCTCTCAACCAACAACTCAACCAACTCGCTTCAAACACACCTTCACAAAGAACAACCTCAACAAAATCAATTGGTTCCATACAAGAACAATGCTCAAGCATATGTCGCTGAAGCATTGCAACAAGGATTTGTGATGATTGCTAATGCTTTTGGCGTTACACCAACAAATCCAACAATCGATTCGCTCCTCATCTAACACACGGACTCAAGTCATTGTGAACATTGGACGTGTTGAAGTTCGTAATCGTGATTATGGTCTTCGATGGGCGTCGGTCAAGGGTTTAATGCTGGTAGGAATAACAATGATCTCGCCGTGGAACAGTGGAAATGCTCGTAATCGGGTTAAATGGTCTTCGATGCTACAACCGCAATGAGAAGGACACTGGCTAATGCATGCCCAAAGCCAAGGACTAGGGCGTGCTTATTTCAAAGAGACTTTACTTTTGGCTCTTAAGGATGAAGTGGTGGATCTCTCACGCATAAAGAACAAAGCTTTATGGCGATGCACTCGGATGATGATATGGAGGACTTGCGTGCCAATGCAAATGTTATGTTGATGGCTAATATGCAAGAGTTACACATGAGTGAAACAGCCGGTGTAGATGACACCGATGGCTTGTCTCGTGCACCAACAAACCATCATCATATCTCGAACTAATATCTCCATCAATATCGAATCCCAAGACGGCTCGTATCGTTCAAAATGAGTCATTTACATCTCATTCGACGATTCAAATAAACCCCGTAGTTACATTTGACGATCCAGATGATCCTATGGTTTCCTTGATAATCAAATTGACCGTGGTTATACTTGAGGATCTAAATAATGATCATGTTGTGACTCACGCTGAACAAGATGAACCTTTGCCCCATCCGCATCTTGCTCATTATTTAAAGACCAACAATCCCAAATTGTCGCATGTGTTGCATTAAATCGGTCCTTAAAAGTAAAATGCACTGTTAACCAAGGATTTTGAATGTTTACAATGCAACTCAACTTTTCAAAACTCAAGACAACCGTGAAAAAGGTTTTGAAGCCGCTTTTGCAAAATCTCATCGAAACGAAAATATTTAGAGACAGATGCGTGATCTAGCCGAAGAATGCTTTGTTGTCCGAATTAGAACAACTCAAACACGAACATAAAAAGCAAATTAACGCTCTCACCTTGGAAAATCAAGAAGCTAAGGCTGAGTTGTTAAATTGTCAAAAACAGTTCTCCGCATACAAAAAGCATTCAATGAATCGAAAAATCTTCTAAGGCTGAAAAAGCATTCAACGAATCGAAAAAGCTAAGGCTGAGTTGTTAAAGAAAATCGCTCAGTTGAGTGAAAAATCTTCTGATCCTAAAATTGAGCAACTGGATGATCAAAACGTGTCTTTGAAAAGTCAAATCTCAAAATATGAACAAGAACTTTTAAAAGTTAAACAGAATATGGTGTCATATTTGATTTACTCAAAAGACTCGACTTGAAGCATCAAACGAACTTGATCACTATCTTGCTCACACTAGTGAAGTCATGAATTTTGCTTTGGTAATATTCGTTCTAAAATCAAGATCGATTCACACCATCTCTAAGTTACGGAAATGTTAGGAAAGTATGAACAACTTCCGCCATCTGTGATTAAGAGATTAGCACCAACACACTTAGTAATCGTGAACCTAGAATTCCCCGCCAAACCACAAGTTGCTAATGTGTTTCCTCTCTTGAAACAGAATAGTTGTATCTTTTCAAACGTCCGCACTTCACAAACTAGGAGCACTCAAACGAAGAATAGGAAGTTGCGACCTAAGAAAAGATCAATAAGGAATGCTAAAGTAGAAGAACACCCTAGGACTCAATAAAACTCATGTTGCTTCCACTATAGATGTTATGTCTGCAAATATAACACAAATAGTGATGTAACGAAGCTAAACCGTTAAGTACTTTTGATATTCAGTTTGATGCACCTTGTTATTTGTCGGAAGAGTATGAATTCGATTGTCATGACAAATGTGTTGCTAAAGCTATAATCTCGATTACGAAATCCTAAGAATCGGAATACCTCTAGGCCCACTAATCATTCTAAGTCTCAGGCTTGGTAGACCGCCTTCTTTAGATTCTAAGGCAACCATTGCTATCACAAGAGTCTCCGCTTCACCTCCTAAGAATGTAGTACCACCTAGTGTTTTCACTAAGACTAAAGCAAAGAGTAGTTATAGATGGCGAAATGGATATATAACACACTAGATTTAAATGGATGCCTAAAATTCTCAATGTGTGTATGTCTAACATAATCGCTTGAACCTCTAACATTTCGGGTTCCACATCTACTTTATTCCATCTATGTCGTCGCATGTGTAATGCGTGTGATACAGATCATTCTCTGATTGTTGATAGCGGATGTTCCGCATACATGACAGAAACCTTAAACTGTTATCAAACTTTATTGCAAAGTTCATTGGCACCGCCGATTCGGAACGATCACTTGCAGCTATCATGGGCTACGGAGATTATGTCAATGGGAACATCAAATCGCAGGGTTTACTATGTGGAAGGCCTCGGTCACAACTGCTTTCGATGAGGTTAATTTTGTGATGGAGATTTGGAGGTTGCTTTCAGGAGAAAACTTGTTTCATTCGTGATCTACATGGAAATGACCTTATGTCCGGCTCGCGTAATTCTAGTCTCTACACTATCTCTATGCAAGAGATGGTTGCTTCCTCTCCCATTTGCTTACTTTCAAAAGCAACATCTACAAAATCACGGCTATGGCACCATCGTCTCTCACATCTAAACTTTCAAACCATCACCAACCTTGCTCGACACAAACTAGTTGAAGGACTCCCACGATTCCGGTATTCAAAAGATCACCTTTGCTCACCTGTGAACAAGGGAAAAGCACTCGCTCATTTTCCTTCAAAGGTGGAACACGCTCTCAAATGTGCTTCATCTTCTTCACATGGATTTGTGTGGCCGATCGCGCAGCAAACGATCAACGGCAAACGCTACATCTTAGTATTTGTTGATGACTACTCACGATGGACTTGGGTCTACTTTCTTCGTAGCAAAGACCAAGCTCCACAAATGATCATCACCTTTCTCACAAAAATACAGTTCACTCAAACACCGTCGAATAATCGTAATGCACAAAGGAACCGAATTCACAACAAAACCCTTGTGAATTCTATGAGAAAGTGGGAATTCAAAGATCAAACATCTATTGCACGTACACCGAACAAAACGGAGTTGTTGAAAGACGAAACCCAACGTTAGTGGAAGCCGCAAGAACAATGTTAATCAATGCTAAACTTCCGATTACTTATGGGCGTAAGTTGTATCATCGCATGCTATACTCAAAACCGTTCTATGATCACAAACGCCACAACAAAACACCTTCGAGCTTGTCCACAACTATAAACCGAACCTCAAACACTTTCATGTATTTGGATCCTTTGCTATCCGAATAATGATCGTGATGATTTTGGAAAGCTCAAAGCCAAAGATGATATTGAGTCTTTATTGATATCGTGACAATTCTAAAGGTTTCGAATGCTGAATCGTCGAACTAAGGAGGTAATGGAAACGATTCATGCTCATTTCGATGAACTCACGGAAATGGCTTCGAGTATAACTTAGAACCCGGTCACAACTGCTTTAAACTTCCTCAACCCCCATCATCACCGAACAAAGCCCCCGGCTAACTCACAACAAATGGCTTCGAGTATAACGACTTAGAACCCGGCCACAACCGCTTAAACTTCCTCAACCCCCATCATCACCGAACAAAGCCCCCAACTAACTCACAACAAATGGAAAGGTTATTTGCTCCTCTGCCGGTGGCGATATTGATGAACGTGCTCCGTGTGTATCCATTGTTCACCGCACAACCCGATAATACTCCTATACCGATACACTGCTACAACAACTCTCGTTGAAGATGCACCTACACCGCTTGACTCCAACACAACAGCTTGAACACACCGCCTCCAACAATGATGAACCACCGATGATATTCGAATGAAGTACCCCACCGCAGATTTTGATCCAAATGTTCTTCAATCCGCTTGCTAATGAGACTGCCGCACGGATGTCGCGGAATCTTCAACAAACCATTTGAACCCTCGAATCGCACAATGTATACCAACATCAACCTCTACACATAGATGGACAAAAGACCATCCTCGGCTAACATTATTGGCAACCCGAACCAACCAGGTTGTTACGAGACAACGTCTTCACACAGATGGTGAACATTGCATTTATGCTCTCACCGTATGCTAACTCGAGCCTAAAAACATTAAAGACGCAATGACAAAAGACAACTGGATTGAATCCATGCGGGAAGAACTCAACCAATTCAAACGTCTTGAAGTATGGGAAGCGGTTGAAAGACCAACAGGGTCTACGTCATTGGTCTAAAATGGATTTGGAAAACAAATTGGATGTTTGAAGGAACGCCATCCAAAACAAGTCACGTCTAGTTGCTAAGGGATATCGCTGTAGAAGAAGGAATAGACTTTGAAGAATCCCGATGTACTTCGCGACAATCGGAGTGCCATTGCGGAATCCGATGTATCATGACAATCGAGTGCCATTGCCATCTCATGCAACTCGTCAAAGACTGAAATCAAAGCACATCGATCTCGCTATCATTTCATCAAGGACCACGTGGAGCAGTGCCGATTGAACTATACTTTGTGGTACTGAATACCAATTGGCGTGATCCGCTACCAAAGCCTTGCCTCCCGCTAGGTTTAATGAGTTGGTCCACCAAATTGGTATGAGGTGTTTGACTCAAGAGGAATTGGATGACCTCTTAAAACAGTCTTAAAAACCCTCTAACACCAAAACATCTTCTCAGAAATATCTTTTCAAAACAAAATACAAAAATATAAAATCCGATAAAACAACAAAAATATTCTCCTAATCTATATTTCTTTCAACATGGCAAGTACATTTCTTCCGTCAACACTTCAATCTTTCAAAATTCAATATTTTCCGATCAAGTGTTGAGGGGAGAAAATAAACTCTTAACCGCTTCAAAACATCTCGTGTACTTGCATGTTATCATATCTCGGTTGATTCTGTACAAATGGTGCTACATTTTCGGTTCAAAGACCTCCTGACTTAAATTAATAACCTTTCATTATTTTCTCAAGTCGAGGGGAGTGTCGCCATGTTTCTTTCCTAAAACTTTGTTTGGTAACCAAAATGGAAGTTAAAAGGCTTTGTTTGAAAAAGAAAAAGTGGAGGGACCAAAGCTGTCATAACCTTAAAGTTATTTTATACAAAACACCCCACCTAACTCATTCACTTCACATTTATTACTCCAACCACCTTAGATCCTACGCCTAATAATCCTTCTACAAATCGTGTTTTGGATCATCAATTTGTAAGTGGTTTTATGATCTTAACGTGTTTACAAACATAGGTTTTGATTCTTATACAAAACCAACGGTCAAATTTTGATCTATGTTGATTTAGTGTTCTACGCATAAGCGCATGAACAACAATCAAGAATGGTGTTTGTGGTTATAAACATTGTGTCAAAATGTTTCTTTTACATCAATATACACAATTTCATCACCTAAACATACCCGTAAACACAAATTAATGGTTTTTGAAAACTAGGGTTTATGTGTCGATTTGGGTTTTTCAAATGTGAAGTGTTTTGGCATAAAAGATTGTTGGGATATAGTCTTATGATGATGAATTGATGATTTCCATGCTTTATAACCACCCAGAAACTCTAAATCATCAAAATTTGGAATTAGGGTTTAAAGTTCTTAAGTTTGGGTATTTTTGATTCACCATGAATTGGGTGTTATAACTTGGTATATAGACTTCCTCAACACTCTTAAACAACCAGAAAAAGTTTGGTGCATATTCCATGGCTAGATCTCATATGCGTAGATTTAGGGTTTAGACTACGCTGTATGCAGCTCTACGCCAGAATCGTAAACGTGCAAATATGTTTTGATCCGTCATAAAATGAATTTATGTGTTAATATTGATGATATGATGGTTCTATTTCGTGCTTGTTACTCGTGAAACTCGTAATCAAGGTCATTTGCAACTCACGCATAAGGATTACCCTACGCGTAATCATGTTACGCGTAAGAATAATCCTACGCATAACAGCTTACGCCGTGAGGTTCTACAATGGACTACGCGTATCCCGTGAAGGATATGCGTGGCGATGACCCTCGCATAAGGTCTACTCTTTACGGTAAACCTTACGCAGCGTAAGGTTAATATTTGCCCACGCGTAAACCCCACGTATAAGGTCCCCTTTTCTTCGCGTAACATTTCTTACGGCGTAAGTTAGGATCCCACGTAAGTTTACGCCACGCATATATCATTTCGTCACGCATAACTTTGCCAAAACTACGCTTAACCCTGGATTGACCTTCATGATGAATTGTTACGTACAAACTTGTAAATAAACTAATCATAACGTCACGAATCCAATAATGTCACTAATAAACTTAATCGTCTAATATGTCATGTGAACAATAAGTGATAACATAAACTTTAAAACTCAAAGTTAACTAACTCACGAAACATTTCACGACGTCATTAGACTATTGGACATACAAGTGACTTAGGACTCAGAATAATCATTGACACCGTATATTCAATAACTAGACATTAAGACCTTCGTTGACTAACATTATGTCTTTCGATATGTTGGTTCTTTTGGTGATGTTATTTCGATCACGACATGGTGAACAAATGAATGTGGATGCATCTAAAGTTCTCTCCATTGGATATCTATCCTCATGGCTATCCAATGAAGATAGGAAAGAATAATCTTCGTGTTGACTTTGACACCCTCACTTGCTCGAATCTTCGTGTTTAATTGCTATTGACATTCGAGAGGACTCATCCGTATCGTAACATGCTTACTCACTCTGCAACTGCTCACGAGATCTACATCCAGCAGTTACGGAACACTATGGAAAGGGTCAAAGGACAAGCTGCGACAAAGTGACTCGAATCACAAACAAGTCACCATTACACTGCACTTAAGGGTTGTTCTCTTAATTCGATGTCGATCCAACCAAACTATATGCCACACCCCAAGAAGAGCTCACTCTCCAATTCTTAACCGATATCGGTTATGACGAGGCTACAGAGGTAATCACCAAGCATTCTCACGTAGAGCTTAAGAGTATTCCTCAACCACGAGAACTCTCTACATGATCATCACCAAGTCTGCTACGGTCGTGATAATGCCATGAGCACCCTAAGCTCATGGAACCGCAAATATTCGGGCATTGGTCAACAGAAACACATCGCTATCGAAGCTCGATTTGGGATGACATGATGTCATTTCTCAACAAACTTGGCTCAAAGATTCCACTACATCGATATACTAAATTGTTGATCCGAGAGCACTTGGACTTCATCCGACATTCCCAAGAGGCTCAATGACCCCGACAATCACGACATGTTGACGGAACCTATTCTATCCGTCGTAATCAAGGAAACGCCTACAAAGAAACAAGGTGTCAGTCTGCCATTTCCTTCTAATCAAGATGTCGAAAGCTCGAACGCATAAAAGGTATCTGGAAGCAATCGACAAGGCAAAGTTGGTCATCTCGACGAAAAATCTTCCGGAACACCGTAAGGAGAACCGAAAAGGAAGTCTTTGGAAGTGTCACAAGTACAGATAGTCAAAGGAATGTTCCAAAGAAGAAACCTATTCCAAAGAGGAAACCTACCCCTAAGAAGAAAGTTCCTTCTCGAAGCCACTCCGATCCTTTCACCGAACCGCAAAGACAAACGTGGACGAGGACTCTAATCTTTGCGACACGTATGAAGAGATCACATACTCAAACCGCAAAGGATGAAAATCCTCGGTGCCAAAACCTCCAAGTCCTCAAACTATTAAAGGAAAAGGAAGACTCTGCACTTGTGCCTCATGATGATAGCTCAAGATAAAGAAGAGCAACCGGATCAATCATACAGAAGAAGTTTCACAACGCCGACACCTTCAAAAGGTCAAGAATTTGCTAAAGATCAAATGGGTGGCCCCGAGGATCAAGTGGTGTCGCCCACTCCTCACCGGATCCCGATACGGTTAATCAACCCGTAGTGGATCCGTGCCACCACTCTTCGCAACAACAACAAACTGTGGAGGATACTATCGTATATGAATTTGAGAACCACGAAACTAAGATGACCGAGGAAGATAAAGATGATGATTATGACAAGTTGCTTCGGGTAGTCCACACATTCTCGTAAGGAAACTTCGAACCGCCTAAGGACCCCGAGCCTCCTCATGTCTCCTCCTCATCGACTCATCATCTCACTCATCACTACCACCATCAACGAAGTCAACCGATCATCATCCAAATCGTTGAAGAAACCACCTAAATCTTGGATTTCGGACTTATAAAAGATTGTGAAAGTCCCAACAAGTCGAAAAGAAGGACATACTTTACGTAAAAATGAATTGGTTTCTTGACCAAATTCAAGATTTTAAATGATGAGAAAGACAAGATGGAGAAAGAAAGGAATTTGTTCGAAGTTCATGAAGAGTCATCGAAAGAGGAACTCGAACGAAATGATCGAGGTTACACTAACAAGTACCTTCGGATATAGTTCCTAAAGTCCAAAAGGAACTGGAGAAGACAAAGAGATCATACCCACAAGTTTCTTCTCGACATCGTCCCCGATGACTACTAGAAGTATTTTCCGCACAACTCACCCTAACATCGTCGCATTGGTTAAACATACAATGGCCAAAGAAGTCGATCTCTCGAATGCGAGTTAATCGCTAAACTAGTGATGCAAATGTCAAAGCGATCCGAACGTTTACTCGGATGAAGCTAAATTTTTCGAAAATCTACTTGATTTTCAACTCGATCATCATGCAAGGAGTCACCGATCAACCCAAACGACCAAGAGATGACGATGATAAGGATAAGGACTCGCACCTAAACGCCGTCGAAGCGATCCCTGTAAATCTACTTGATGCCACCTCCTCCACCACGGACTTCTTCTCAACAAAGTCTCCTCCACCCGGTCTTCTTCTCGATAAACCTCTGGACGATTCCGAGTTCCACCCCCGACTCATAAAACAGTGATTACTTTGAGTATACGGGTGGTGACGATGAAGAGGTCCTTGAGCCCCGACAACAACCCACCTCACCCAAACAAGTGCGAAACCAATATCATCATCAAGGCCTTCCAAAAGAAGAAGAAGACGACTCACCGAGTCGTATCACAGCTAGATGACGATAAAATCAAGAGTTTGAATGGTTCTCCACACTTGTCAATCAAACTCCTTACCTCGATGAAGGTCAAGAATTGGTAGACGGTTCTACATTGAGCACGCAAAACTTTTGCAAGAAAAGTTCCATGTAAAGAAAATGAAGAAATCGAGTTGAAGCGAATCAAGAATGAAGCGCTTCAAATTCTAAAGACAACTCGAAAGCGCCTCGAGGTCAAATATCATCTTGAGAACATCGCTCGAGCTATGTCTAACAACATGGATTGGCTCAATCCGGAAGCAAACATTGACTTCACACAAAGGGACAACCTCCAACTACACCGATTGGACCAAACCCCACCGACCATTGGCCAAACAGACGAACCACGGATTCCCTTCCGATACTTCTTTAAGAGACCGATTCTCTCTTTACACTTGTAGCGATGGTTCGCGAAAATACGCTACATCATTGACTCTTCCATTCCAGCTATTTACTCAAACGCATAGCTATCGAGGAACGTGCAAATCACTTGTTTTCGACAACGTGCAAGCATACGACCAAGATGCATTGTATGGGATTCATCATTGGCCCGAACGCCAAGAATCTACTACGTGTCGCTCGGTTCGTAAGTCTCAACATGCGTTGTATAGTTCCAAGGACATCGTGGCCATCAAACACACCGATCTCAAGTCTAAGTGGGACTACATTCTTGAAGAATATCATAGTCAAACGACAAGATGAACAGACTATGGATTCTCCGAGGTCGACTTTGAGAACTTGTCCTCAACGACATCGAAGACATGTACCTTGCCAAAGTACAGTGGTCGTATGAGACAATTCTCGATGAAGTTCAACGTGAATTTATCAAGTCGGTTCTCATCTTCATTAGACGCATCGTGATCAAAGAACGTGTTGAAGATATCCGGATGGTCATGAATCTTATCGACGCGTGTCAACCTCACTCCTCCAACGCTTACTCTTCCCGATCTCAACCACTATCTCAATATACACTCATCAAGAAACCTTTCGCGTTGTTTACCATAGTGAACTTCAAAGAAATCTTAATGGCGTGTAGTGAACTCCACAAATTAGGGATCATACCTTGAAGTCGGTTAGGGATGGATTAGCGTCTGAGTTGAAGGATATACCGAAAGTTGGGTCTCTGCTACCGGAATTCTCGTGAAAGGAGGGATGTGAGACGTATCATCACCATGATTGATGAACGGTTGTTTAGAAGGACCGCCTGCACGATTGGAGAGCTATGTTGGTGGTCGACCGGGAGAAACATCACCGAATTCAACGCCTGCGCACTCTCGGAATATCACCGCACTTCCGGTACCCTTGAATTGTTTCCTTCATATAATTTTGGATGTGTGATTATATATGTCGATGGCTTGTGCACACATAACAGTGTACAACCCGTAATTGTCAAGAAAGGACCCCGTGGTACGCCTCGGTGCCACAATCCTTATAAAAGGAGCGAAGCTTCTTATTTTGAGTAAAACCTATCAAACCTTTCATTTTTTCAAGTTTTTGCTCAAAACACAAGTACTTCCCCATATGATTTTCAAAACCTCAACCGCTTATATCACTAGTTGAGGGGAGTATTTGATTTAAAACTTTGTTCACAAATTGTTCATAGTGGTCATCTTCCCGCAACACTTCGAAATGGTCATATTTATTGTCAACCGCTCAAAATAACATTTTATATGCCATTTTGAGGGGAGAAAATTGTGTGATAAGAAATATGTTGTGCAAAATGCAAATGAATCTATGTACCTCGAGACTTAACCAACGAATTGACGGTACTAAACTGTTTGTAACTCGAAAAGACTTGTCCCGGACGGGTAATAATTTCAAGCTAGTTCGCTAGTAATGTAAACGTGTCTCGCAAAGGACTTGTCCAAGTAGAAAGTACCATTCGAGAAACTCTTGATAGACATGAACTCGACGGGTTTGACAACCTTCCAAGGTTTGTCTACACCTTCAAGGTAGTTATTAGAGCTAGTTGTCACCTAAAACCGACAATGTAACTCTTTAACTATTCAACGTAACCGTGTCTCGCGGGAGATTGTCTATCTTTAGTGGATCAATTCAAAAGTGTGCGCTCTTTCCTCATCGTGCATTTAACCATTAAAACTATTAAGCACATGTGGAGGGAGTATTATGCAAAACATCATCTCTCACATGGTTCAAACATGTTTTCATTAACAAACCCTTTGAGAGATATTTTCACATACAGATGGTTTTAATGGCAAACATAGGTTAGTCATAGAGTTATAAGGTGACTAAGGTTAGGAATAACTATCCTATGATCCGCCAGAGTCGGAGGGATCTATCCAAGGACACTACCATTAGTTAGTGTTAGAAGTCCTTAGGAATGATTGTAAAAGGAGAAATGAGAATCGGAGAAAGAAGGAGTTGAAGAATCAAAAGAAATGTAAAGTAAAGGGTGAAAAGAAACACCCTCCGATTATTCAACTTAGGGCGGATAACGGTTCAATTCATATGCTACTTTGGTTGTCACTTAATGACACCGGTATTAAAGATTAAAAGTCGTCATGGACCCGATGACGCATGCACTAAACCTTCTTAGCCACTCAAGTTTTCTCAATGTAAGCTTGTTTCATTCTCATGTGGAACCCTACGTAAACTATTGGCTTTCTCTTAGAGATCGCCGGTATTGAAGAAGAGACCCTCTCCTAGTCTCCGCTCAGAAAACCAAAACGCACTATTGAGTCTAGAGCCACGAGATTCATCAAAAGATCTCTTAGGAACACTTGACATTTAATCACTTGATGATCAACAAATAAGATCATCGCTGGTTCATATCGAGTCCTTCACGGATCTTAGCAACTGTCGAGAACATTTATGAGAGGTTCACATCCGTGATCCTCGCGATTGAATGGAAACTCCGCGCGTGGTCAACATCATGCACCGACAAACAGTCACTTGGTAACTCCCGTGGATTACCTCAAACGGTCTACGATCGTGAGGTGATGCTTGGTGTACCTCAATGACTATCTCGAATCAGATGTACTTCTGTACATCGCGTTATCTCACTTGTGGACTCAGCCTCAGAACGGCCTTTGTAAGAATTAGAGTTGTGTTTTCACACTATCTCATTAACACTCTCGAGTTCAAACTTGTAAGTGCGGAAACCGCTTATTACTAACCGCTTGAAATGTTTTCTTCTTATGGAAGCTCCGGAGCGGAATGATCGTCTCGATTCTTCTCATGCTCACGCCAACATCATCACTAATGGAAGTTCTATTCGAATGCAACACAACAATGTAATGATTCTTCATCAAATCAAAGAATCTACAAAGTCAAAGACTTAAAGAACTTCCTCAAGATTGATTTCCAACGTCAAAGCGTGTGAGCATGTTGAAGAATGACGTGAGACACCTGGAGCGTGAAGGCACTGAGGCGCATCGATGCGCACAACAACATACTATCACTTTCACCACAAAGAACAATGATCAAAGAACAAAGTTAAAGATGACGTCAAGCACAACTGCTCAAAGATAACCATCTCTACACTCTGGAGATTGTTCGAATCAAGACAATTCCTCTCACAAGAAAGAAGAATGTCGAAGACGCCACGCCTACTATTACATCAACGCCTTCACCGTTTACATTCATATATACTTGAGGGGAGATTGTTGGAATCACTCCTAAACAAGATTTCAAGTATTTATATTTCATATGTAATAGGTAGCTTTATTATGGCCTTTATGTTTGTTTAAGGTCAAACTTATGTAGAAGGCCCATAAGCTTAGGCCCAAGCCCACATAAGAAAGGATGGGAACCAGAGTGTTGCCTCAGCTTCCTCCTATAAATAATCTTGTAAACCCTCATTTGAGGGTTGGTTGTTCAAGTTTTCTCTCATTCATACTCTTTGCATAACCGGTCTTACTATCGTGTGTGTGTGTGATTTACTTGTTCAATCGCCTTCATCTCTTCTCTTATAACTTGTGTTTGTAAAACTAGTGACCTAACAAGGATATCGCTCCTAAAGTCCAAAAGGAACCGGAGAAGACGAGAAGAGATCATACCCACAAGTTTCTTCTCGACATCGTCCCGGTGTGACTAGAGAAGTATTTTCCGCATAACTCGCCCCTAACATCGTCGCATTGGTTAAACATACAATGGCCAAAGAAGTCGATCTCTCAGAACTGAGTTAATCTCTAAACTAGTGATGCAAATGTCAAAGCGATCCGGAACGCTTACTTGATGAAGCTAAATTTTTCAAGATCTACTTGCTTTTCAACTCGGATCATCATGCAAGGAATCGCAGATCAACCCAAACGACCAAGAGATGACGATGATAAGGACAAGGACTCGATCTAAACGTCGGAAGAAATCGGTGAATCTTCTTGATGCCACCTCCTCTTCAACGGACTTCTTCTCAACAAAAGTCTCCTCCACCTTGCTCTTCATCGATAAACCTCGGATGATTCCGAGTTACCACCCCGCCTTAAAAAACAGTGTGATTACTTTGAGTATACGGTGGTGACGATGAAGAGGTCCTCGAGCCCCAACAACAACCCACCCTCCCAAACAAGGATGACAAAGATCATCATCTAAGCCTTCAAAAGAAGAAGAAGACACTTCATACCGACGCCATATCACGGCTAGATGACGATAAAACTAAAGAATTTGATTGGTTTGCTACACTTGTTAACAACACTCCCTACCCTGAAGAAGGTCAAGAATTGGTAGAAGGTAGTACCTTGGAGCATGCAAAGATTTTGCAAGAAAGATTCCGTGTGAAGAAGATGACGAAATCAATTGAAGCGCATCAAGAATGAAGCATTCCTACTTTTGAAAGACATTTCGGAAAGTGCAATCGAGGTTGAATATCACCTTGAAAACATTGCTCGCGCCATGTCTAATAACATGGATTGGCTCAACCGAAGCAAACATCGACTTCACAAAACGGGACAATCCTCCATATTACACCGATCGGTCTCGACCTCTACCTACCATTGGCCAACCCGATTAGCCTAGGTTCCTTTCGACACTTCTTCAACAAAGACTTAGATTTTCTTCAACACGGTGGCGATGGTTCAAGGAAATACGCTACATCTCGACACTCCCATTCCCCGCCGCAATATACTCGATTGTATAGCTATCGAGGAACGTATACCCACATGTTCTCCGGACAAAGTGGTAGCGTATGACCAAGATGCAATGTATGGGATTCACCATTGGCCGGAACGCGAAGAATCTACTACAAAAGTCGCTTGGTCGTAAGTCTCAACATGCAAGGTGTTCAAGATTAAAAGTATCGTGGCCATCCAACATGTTGGTCTATCGTCTAAATGGGACTACACTTTTCTCAAGAAGATTGTGGTCAAAAGACAAGACAAAAGGGACTATGCTTTCTCTGGTCGACTTTGTGAATTTGAACATCAACGATATTGAAGACATGTATCTTGCCCAAGTTCAAGGTCGCATGAGACAATTTCAATCAAGTACAACGTGAATTCATCAAGTCATCGCTCATCTTCATCGACGCATAGTCATCAAAGAACGTGTTGAAGATCTTCACTTGCCGTTGAATCATATCGAAGCGTGTCAACCTCCTCCTCCAACGCTTGATCTTCCCGACATCAATCGCCTAACTCAATATACGCTCATCGGAAACCATTCGAGTTGTTTACCACGGTGAACTTCAAAGAAACCGCTTAATGGCGTGTAGTGAACTTCGTAAATCGGGATCATACCTTGAAGCGAGTTAGGGATGGATTGGCGTCTGAGTTGAAGGATATACACACGAAAATGGGTCTTCTAAGCTACCGGAATTCTCGTGAAAGGATGGATGTGAGAAGGATCATCACCATGATTGATGAACGGTTGTTCGAAGGATCGCCTGTAATGTTGGAAAGTTTTGTTGGTGGTCGACCAGATCAACATCACCGGTTATCAACGCCATGTTCGTACTCTCGGAACATCACCGCACTTCCCGGTACCCCTTGAATTGTTTCCTTCATATAATTTTGGATGTGTGATTATATATGTCGATGGCTTGTGCACACATAACAATGTACAACCCGTAATTGTCAAGAAAGGACCCCGTAGTACGCCTCGATTGCCACAATCCTTATAAAAGGAGCGAAAGCTTCTTATTTTGAGTAAAACCTATCAAACCTTTCATTTTTTCAAGGTTTTGCTCAAAACACAAGTACTTCCCATATGATTTTCAAAACCTCAACCGCTTATATCACTAGTTGAGGGGAGTATTTGATTTAAAACTTTGTTCACAAATTGTTCATAGTGGTCATCTTCCCAACACTCGAAATGGTCATATTTATTCTCAACCATTCAAAAATAACATTTTATATGCCATTTTTGAGGGGAGAAAATTATGTGATAAGAAATATGTGTACAAAATGCAAATGAATATGTGTACCTCGGACTTAACCAACGAATTGAAGGTACTAAACCATTAGTAACTCGAAAAGACTTGTCCCGACGGGTAATAATTTCAAGCTAGTTCGCTAGTAATGTAAACGTGTCTCGCAAAGGACTTGTCCAAGTAGAAAGTACCATTCGAGAAACTCTTGATAGACATGAACTCGACGGGTATAACAACCTTTCAAGGTTTGTCTACACCTTCAAGGTAGTTATTAGAGCTAGTTGTCACCTAAAAGTCGACAATGTAACTCTTTAACTATGCAACGAACCGTGTCTCATGGGGATTGTCTATCTTCGGATCAATTCAAAAAGTGTGCGCTTTTCCTCACCGTGCATTTAACCATTAAAACTATTAAGCACATGTGGAGGGGAGTATTTATGCAAAATCTTATCTCTCACGATGGTTCAAACATGTTTTCATTTACAAACCCTTTGAGAGATAGTTTCACATCTGATGGTTTTAATGGCAACATAGGTTAGTCATGGGTTATAAGGTGACTAAGGTTAGGAATAACTGTCCTATGATCCGCCAGAGCTGGAGGATCTACCCAAGGACACTACCATTAGTTAGTGTTAGAAGTCCTAGGAATGATTGTAAAAGGAGAAATGAGAATCGGAGAAAGAAGGAGTTGAAGAATAAAAAAGAAATGTAAAGTAAAGGGTGAAAAGAAATAGCCTCCAGTTATTCAACTTAGGCGGACAATCGGGTTCAATTCATATGCTCTTGGTTGTCTTTTAGTGACACCGGTATTGAAGATTAAAAGTCGTCATGGACCCAATGGACGCATGCACTAAACCTTCTTAGCCACTCAAGTTTTTCTCAATGAAGCTTGTTTCATTCTCACGGAACCCTACGTAAACTATTGGCTTTCTCTTGAGATCATTTGGTATTGAAGAAGGAGACCCTCTCTAGTCTCCGCTCGGAAAACCAAAACGCACTATTGAGTCTAGAGCCACGAGATTCATCAAAAGATCTCTTAGGAACACTTGACATTTAATCACTTGATGATCAACAAATAAGATCATCGTTGGTTCATATCGAGTCCTTCACGCATCTTAGCAATCATCGAGAACATTTATGAGAGGTTCACATCGTGATCCTCGGTGATTGAATGGAAACTCCCGCGAGGTTAACATCAAACACCGACAGCCAGTCACCGGTAACTCCCGTGGATTACGCGAGTGTGTCTCAAACGGTCTGATCGTGGTGATGCTTGATGTACCTCAAATGACTCATCTCGAATCAGATGTACTTCGTGTCATCGCGTTATCTCACTTGTGGGACTCAGGTTCGAACGGTCTTTGTAAGAATTAGAGTTGTGTTTTCACACTATCTCATTAACACTCTCGAAGTTCAAACTTGTAGTCTTGGAAACCGCTTATTACTAACCGTTTGAAATGTTTTCTTATGGAAGCTCGGAGCGGAATGATCGTCTTGATTCTTCTCATGCTCACGCCAACATCATCACTAATGGAAGTTCTATTCAATGCAACACAGCATCGAATGATTCTTCATCAATCAAAGAATCAACAAAGTCAAAGACTTACGTAACTTCATCAAGATTGATTTCAACGTCAAAGAGCGTGTGAGCATGTTGAAGAATGACGTGGAGACACCTGAGCAATGAAGGCGGAACTGAAAGCGATCGATGCATACAACAACATACTATCACTTTCACCACAAAGAACAATGATCAAAAACAAAGTTAATGATGACGTTGAAGCATAAATGTTCAAAGATAACTATCTCTCTACACTGGGAGATTGTTCGAATCAAGGCAATTCTATTACAAGAAAGAAGAATGTCGAAGACGTCGAGCTACTATTACATCAACGCCTTCACCGCTTACATTCATATATACTTGAGGGGAGATTGTTGGAATCACTCCTAAACATTATTTCAAGTATTTATATTTCATATGTAATAGGTAGCTTTATTATGGCCTTTATGTTTGTTTAAGGTCAAGCTTATGTAGAAGGCCCATAAGCTTAGGCCCAAGCCCAATAAGGAATAGGGAAGGAGAGGGAGTGTTGCCCTAGCTCCTTGCCTATATAAACAATGTAATAACCCTCACTTGAGGGTTGGTTGTTCAAGTTATTCTCTCATTCACTCTCTTTGCATAACCGGTCATATTATCTTGTGTGTGTGCGCTTATAACTTGTTCATCCGCCTTCATCTCTTCTCTTATAACTTGTGTTTGTAAAACTAGTGACCTAACATCATATTTTCATCAACCCCTTCTTTTTCTTTTTTTTAACCATTAGAAATGATTTTCTTTTGTTATCGATCAAATATGCCAATTCTTATCATCACGTACAATTGTCATTAACTATTCATTTACATTAAAACTTGATCTCAGCCAAAATCCTAGACAAAACTACACGTAACATTTGTAGTGCGGATGTGTGTCCAAATAACTACAAATGAATATGATATAACCACTTTTACTTTAAGACTCTATTACAATGGGGACTACAAGACTCAATATTAAATATGATTCCTTTAACTTTTTACAACCGAGTGTGAAGAGGCTACTCATCCGATGCTTTAGGAGAATTTTCAGGTGTCTTCAAAGATGGTGCAACAGTGTTGTCACAATTCTCAAATTCCGGTCATTTCTCATATTCCATATTCATCATTTCATAACGGTTCGTGCATGGTTTTGCATTTTACATTACACGTTATTTTCTTATTAAATAAACGTTATCGCGTGAGTTATTATTTTGAGCATTTAATCCATTACTTTCAAAAATGATCCCGACATATTTTATACTTACATTTAGTTATAAAACTATATTTTGAGTTTTTCCTAGTGTTTTAAATTTATTTGGTATATAAATCGTTAAAGTTATATTATTACGACGTTTTTCTTAAAAACTATACGATAATTATTTTATCACCAAATTTTACAAGGAATGTATTTTTATAATTTTTATAATATCATTATACTCTATTTTGATCTATTAAAAATTTACTTGTACCTAAAAGCTACCAAAACCTTACAAGTGATTATTACTTACATATTTTCTTACACCTTTTAACAAATATTACACAAGTATTTATACAAGTATATAAAAAAAAAAATCTATCATTGTGAACCAATCCCTAAATCCGGCCTATGGAGGAGGGTAGTCAAATTGGTAGATTTTTCCTACCTAAATAGATTACACTCAATATATGTTACTTGATTCATTTCACTTTCAAATATTCAAGACTTTACTCTTCCTTTTTCCTTCTCTCTATATCCGGCCATATAAGGGTTTCAAGAAGAATTCATCAAATTTTTTTCAAGTTCAAGTTTATCACAATCTAGTATACACTCTTGTTTAGGTTTTGAAATAAAAACCTAGGGTGTTTAGGTTTAATCCTTGTTCTAATCACCTCATCATATCACTAGTAAGAATTTCATGTTTATTTTCATCTTACATATTCATTTCATACTTATCTCATCATTTTTGAGCTAAAACATACATGACATATGTGTATTTATACCATTTTTACTTTGATTTTAGAGTTTTATACATATAAAGTCATCCTATAATTATTCCCTTGGTATATTTTGGTCTTGATGATGTCTAGGAACCCATGACACCCTAAGAAGGTGTATGGTAGGATTAGATTAGCTTTGGAGTTGATTTGAAGGGATTTGAATAGGTTTAGTACGAGAAAAACTATTTTCGACAAATATTAAAAGTGTTCTGTCCTTGTTTTGTTTTTCTGGAAAATCCGACAGTAGGCACGAAATTTTGGCCTTGATATTTAGAAAATATACTTTAAAACGAATCCGTGGCAGCTTGAACGGAATAAAGCGGAGTTATAACGAAGAAGTTATGAATTTTAAAGTTTGACGACGAAATATATATTTTCTAAATTTCACATACTATTTTTATCTTGTACGAGTCAAAACGAGCCTTAAGCTTTACAAATTATTTCGACTTATCAAAAATATATTAGTATACTTTGATACGAAGCTAAGGACATATAATACGTGAAAACGGATTTGAAACGACTAAGATATGCACGTTTTCATAAACTTGCCGTAACTATTATTTTTAGAAAAACTATATTATTTTTACGAGATAAGTGTTACGGTAACTAAAATGACCATGTTGACACTGTTTTTAACTATGATGTAAAACTTTTGTAACGAAATGTCTTCTAGTAAAATCAAGATCACCAAGCATATTTTCTAAAACGACCAACCGTTTGTATAGCGGAGTTTTAATAAATTATTTACTGTTGCTTAAACTTGGCGAAACTCACTTTTACACAACAATTAGACAAAATCACCATCTTTAACCCTTATTATCTTTATGATCGAGACCTCTATGACGAAAACTCTGAACTGAAACTTCTAGATTTTGATACAAACTTTCCAAAACCGTCGAGTTCGTTTCCTAACGCTCGACGACACCATTTTACGACTAGCTTTTGAAGCCATTTTGTCACTTTCAAGAAATTTCCGGCGACATTGTTTTACTTAAAAAGTGTGTAAGGTGATAGGAAAAGAAATGATCGACGTGAGAGCGGTTATAGTCTAGGAACTAAATGCAACCTAGTTCTCTATAACCAAGTCTCGATATTAATCACACCCCAAAATATCGCAATGAACGATAGTGTCATTGGGGTATGGCGTCATAGCACAAAGTATGGATACGTAAAACGAGCCACCGGTTAGGTTCGAGTTAGGCGAGAGCTCTAAGGTTGCAATTGCTCGTGACCTTCTATCGAGGCATTAGGAGCCCGTATTGATAGTCAGCAGATCCAGTTGATAGTTTGTCGCGACAGTTGGAGGAACTGTCGGTAGATAGGATTGAGCCCATTGCGGAGGTCGAGGGCTTAGTGTTAGGCATGGTTTCTATTGACTTGTCACATCGTAGTATTCAAATAGAGCGGATAGAGGACGAGAGCGTATAGATGAGTTGAGGCGTGAGATGCCGAGTTGTAATGACAGAGCCGAGATGACTCGGGATGAGTTCTGCGCCGAGCACAGGAGTTATCTCTAGCTCGTGAGTATTGTCACTCTCTGGTCGATTGGAGAGTTGAGGAGTTTGGTTGCCGACTTGACTACTCGAGGTTCGTGATCTTCGTGATCGAGCCGTGAGCACCATGAGGTGCCTTATGTAGACTTTTGTCATGTATAGTTTTGACCATTATTATCCTAGTCACAAGGTGTGTGACGTAGTTTAAAGAACTTGTTGTCTTTTGATTGTTGTACAAACAAATATATCAAGTATTGACTCTACTATGTAGGAATGGTTTTATTATGTATGATATCGGTCCATGTAGGCGAAATTTTCATGTATATTATCCACGTGTGTTGTGATTATATTTGTGATATTTCGTTATTGTTCGTTGTGATTCCATTTACTTTATGCATGTTGTGGTTGTGGATATATTTATGTGATGGTTGTTTCTACTTACGAGTTCTCATGATTGTTTCATCTTGTGATTTTGAAGAGTTATGGCATCAAGAAAGCTACAGCTTGAAATGACCCAAGCGGTTATTCAAAAGTTGGTGAATGATAGCATAGTGATGCTTTAAGAGTTGAAAGGGAACAGTGGGCTGCTGTCACGAGGCCTTGATTCTTCTTTGGCCGCTAGGCTAAGCTAGCTGCTCTTGGAAATGCTTGGAGGATCCGGAGTTAAGAAATGTTCGTACAAGGATTTCAAAGTGGCGAACCCACCAAGTTTAGAGGGATCAAGGAGCCACACCATGGTGCGATGGTTTGAAAAATTGAGTCCGTGTTTTTTTGTGTAATTGCGGATGATAGTAAGGTCAAATTTGCTACAAGTACATTACTCGATGGAGCATTGTCGGTGGAATTCATATGCTCAACCGATTGGAATGGAGAATGCTTTCAAGCTTACTTGGGAGCAATTTAAGGGTTTGGTGACTAAGAAGTTTTGTCCTCGTACGGAGTCAAAAGTTAGAGACGCAATTCTATGAACTAGTAACCATTGGGTATGATATTGACACTTACATTCGGAGATTCCAAGAATTGGCGGCGTTATGCCCGTCCATGGTTTCGATAACGAGTTGCTAGAGGCTTTCATCGGGGACTTCGAGGTTTTCAAGGAGATGTGACTTCGTTTGATCCACAAACAATTGAGGAAGCTATTCGGTGACTCGAAGTTGATGGCACAAGTGGTGAAGAGAGGTAAGTACACCAACACTAACCGAAACAACAACTACAACCCCAACAACCGCTTGATAACAACAATTACCGATCCAACTACAACAACAATAATAGCAACAACAACAAACGGAAGTGGGACAACACTAGAGGTAGAAATGCTACCCAACAACCACCCAAAAGGCAAGAGGTTGCTAAGGTTTATGCTGCGGGTCAAAAGGAAGGAAAAGGGTATTCGGGGGTTTTGCCAAAATGTAATAAGTGTTCGAGTCATCACAACCCGGGTCGATGTCCTGATCCATGTGAAAATTGTAAGAAAGTTGGTCACCGAACTAGGGATTGCAAGTCGCCACAAGTTACATGTTTTGGTTGCGGGGAACGTGGACACTACAAGTATGAATGTAAGAAGGGAAAAAACCAAGGAAATCCGAATCAAGGAGGTACGGCACAAGGAAGGGTTTACGTTATAGGAGGAGGAGAAGATAGGGAGGACCCGAATGTTATTACAGATGCGTTCCTTCTCAATAATCGTTACGCTTGCTTTATTTGATTCGGTGCCGATAAAAGTTTTGTGTCCAATGCATTTGCACCTTTGCTCAACATTAAACCAACCACCTTAGACATATCATACATCGTCGAATTAGCTAATGGTAACTTAGTTAGCACCAACACCATTGTCCGATTTGCACATTCAATTTTCGAATCATCCTTTCAACATAGACCTCATGCCCGTAGAACTTGGTAGTTTTGACGTCGTCATCGGCATGGATTGGCTATCCAAGCATCGTGCAAAGATCATTTGTGATGAGAAACTTGTTCATCTTCCTTATAACGGTGAAACTTTGATTATTATTGGGAACAGGTGGAACTAGACTTAGTATCATATCGTGCATCAAAACGGAGAAGTACATAAAGAAAGGTTGTTTTGCTTTCTTAGCCCATGTAACCGAGAAGAAGTCGGAGGAGAAGCGACTTGAAGATGTACCAATTGTCCGAGAATTTTCTGAAGTCTTTCCCGAAGATTTACCGGGACTTCCACCGGCACGTCAAGTAGAATTTCAAATTGACTTAGTTCCCGGAGCTGCACCTATTGCGCGAGCACCGTACCGTCTAGCACCATCCGAAATGCAAGAGTTGTCTAATCAATTGCAAGAGCTTCTAGACAAAGGATTCATTAGGCCGAGTTCCTCGCCTTGGGGAGCACCGGTCTTGTTTGTGAAGAAGAAGGATGGATCCTTCCGAATGTGCATAGATTATAGAGAATTGAACAAGTTAACGGTGAAGAATCGTTACCCACTCCCCAGAATTGATGACTTGTTCGATCAGTTGCAAGGTTCTAGTATCTACTCCAAGATTGATCTCCGGTCGGGTTATCATCAACTTAGAGTTCGGGAGGAGGATATTCCGAAAACAGCGTTTAGAACACGTTACGGTCATTACGAGTTTCAAGTGATGCCGTTTGGATTGACTAATGCACCTGCGGTATTCATGGATCTCATGAATAGAGTTTGTAAACCGTATTTGGACAAGTTTGTGATAGTGTTCATTGACGACATATTGATTTACTCCAAGAGCAAAGAAGAGCACGAAGAGCATTTAAGGATGATTTTAAGGCTACTCAAGAATGAGAAGTTGTATGCCAAATTTTCGAAGTGTGATTTTTGGAACCACAAAGTGCAATTTCTTGGTCATGTCATTGATAGTCAAGGACTACAAGTTGATCCCCAAAGATTGAAGCCGTGAAAGATTGGGCTACTCCAACAAATCCTACGGAAATTCGACAATTTCTAGGACTAGCGGGTATTACCAAGGTTCATCAAGGTTTTTCAAAGATAGCAAGACCTTTGACCAAGTTGACACGAAAAACAAGAAGTACGCAGTGGGAAAGAAACAAGAAGTCGCTTTTCAATTGTTGAAGCAAAGCTTTGCGGTGTGCCAATTTTGGCACTACCGAAGGATTGAGAACTTTGTTGTATATTGTGATGCTTCGCATAAAGGACTTGGGGCTGTTTAATGCAAAATGAGAAGGTGATAGCGTATGCTTCTCGACAACTTAAGACTCATGAGAAGAATTACACCACACATGATCTCGAGTTAGGAGCCGTAGTTTTGCACTCAAGATTTGGAGACACTACCTCTACTGCACGAAGTGCCTCGTGTTTACCGACCACAAGAGTTTGCAATATATTCTTGATCGAAGGAGCTTAATATGAGGCAACGTCGTTGGTTGGAGTTACTCGGCGACTATGATTGTGAAATCAAGTATCACCCGGAAAAGCCAATGTTGTGGCCGATGCTCTTAGCCTGGAAGAGAGGCCCAAACCTTTAAGAGTTCGATCATTGGAATGACGATTAATTCACCTTTACCATCGAAAATCCACGAAGCACGGATCGAGGCACTTAAGGAGGAAACCGACCAAGTGAAAAGCTTTATGGCATGCCCGAGAACGCAAAAGCGGTTTTGTGAAAAGAGCGTATGGAGTATTATGTTTCAAGGATAGAATGTGGGTTCCATTGTATGGCGGAATACGAGAATTGATTATGCATGAGTCACATAAGTCAAAGTATTCTATTCACCCAGATCGGATAAGATGTATCAAGATCTTAAGAAACTTTATTGGTGGCCGAACATGAAAGCGTAGATTGCCACGACGTTAGCAAATGCCTTACCCGCTCTAAGGTAAAGTCGAATATCGAAGCCTTGGTTTACTCCAACAACCAGAAATTCCTCAATGGAAATGGGAACGCATTACTATGGACTTTGTTACGAAACTTCCTAAGACATCGGAGGTTACGACGCTATTTGGGTAATTGTTGATCGACTTACCAAATCAGCCCATTTCATACCGATTAGAGACTTATTCCATGGAACAACTCACTAGACTTTATGTCAAGGAAATAGTCTCGAGGCACGGTAGCACCAATTTCTATCATTTCCGGCGAGATAGTCGATTCACTTCAAACTTCGAATTCATTGCAAGATTCATTCGGAACCGTGATAGAGATGAGCACAAGATATCACCCACAAACCGACGGTCAAAGTGAAAGGACCATTCAAGCGTTAGAAGACATCTTGAGGGCATGTGTGATTGATTTTGGAAATGGTTGTGCTAACCATTTGCCATTGATTGAATTCTCGTACAACAATAGCTATCACACCAAATAAAGATGGCACCATTCGAGGCACTCTATGGTCGAAAGTGCCGATCACCGCTTTGTTGGGCCGAGGTAGGAGCGCACAACTTCTTGGTCCGTAAATGGTACAGAAACCACCGAAAAGATAGTTCAAATTGTGATAGACTCGAAGCGCAAGAAGCCGACGTAAAAGTTACGCAGATGTTAGACGCAGCATTGGAATTTCAAGTGGGTGACAAAGTTATGTTGAAAGTATCGCCTTGGAAGGGCGTGGTACGATTTGGAAAGCGTGGAAAGTTGAACCCGAGATACATTGGACCATTCAAGATTTTGAGCGAGTTGGTCCTAGGCTTATCGACTTGATCTTCCGTCGAACTCGATCATGTACACAACACGCTTTCACGTTTCAAACTCGAAGAAATGTCTATCGGACGAATCACTCGTTATTCCATTGGATGAAGTTCAACTCGACGACAAACTCAACTTTGTGGAGGAACTCAGAAATTATGGACCATGAGGTCAAGCGGTTGAAACAGTCGTATTCCTATCGTGAAAGTTCGTTGGAATTCTCGAAGAGGTCCCGAGTTTACTTGGAAAGGAAGACCAGATGCGACACAAGTATCCTCATCTTTTCACCGACACCGCTAGACCTAACAACGATTGAATTCGAGGACCGAATTCCTTTTAGATGGGCGAATGTGACAACCCGTACTTCGTGTCATTTCTCGACACAATTTATGCCTCACTATTTCAACATTTATCGTAAACTTGGTTTACTTGTTCCAAATTGCGTAACCTTAAAGGTTTAGCGGCGAATTCATGATCATAACATCACGAACATTTCATATGGACTAAGATTAGTCTACATTTCATTGACATCATTTGCATCATGATAGTTCATTCATGACATTTCATTTCACATTTATCGCGTAATTTTTATATTAAATAAACGTTATCGCGTGAGTTATTATTTTTAATATTTAATCCATTACTTTCAAAAATGATCCCGACATATTTTTATACTTACATTTAGTTATATAAACTATATTTTGAGTTTTACTAGTGTTTTGAATTTATTTTGTACCTAAATCGTTAAAGTTATATTATTACGACGTTTTCTTTAAAAACTATCGATAATTGTTTTATCACTCAAATTTCACAAGGAATGTATTTTTACAATTTTTATTATCTCATTACATTCTATTTTGACCTATTAAAAACTTACTTGTACCAAAAATTTCCATTTACCTTTACTTGTACATTTTCTACACAATTACTTACACTTTTGTCAAATATTACACAAATATACTCAAGTTTATAAAAAAAAAAATAAATATCTTACATCCCTCCCCCCTTGGCCGACCAAGGGGGAGGGTAGTCATTAAATGATGTATGGTTTGTGATTGTTAATAATTCTACTCAACTTATAAGTCTTACTTCTATTATTTCTCATTCACTTCATTATTTCTCAAGTGTTAGTAAAAATAGTTTCTCTCTTGTTCTTCTCCTTCTATAACCGGCCACATCAAGAAGCTCAAAGGGATCATCATCAAAAATTTTCTCAAGTGTTTTTACAATCTAGTTTATACTCTTTATAAGGTTTTGAAATAAAAACCAAGAGTGTTTTAGGTTTAACCTTGTTACTTGCACCTCATCATATTCACTAGTAAGCATGTTTCTTTCATTTTTCATGTTTCTTTTCATTACATATGTATCTTTTCATTTTTGGAGCAAACATGCAAGACATATGTGATTTATACCATTTTTACTTGATTTTTGGAGTTATATATATATATTTGGTCATCTTATAATTATCCCCTTGGTATTCATTGGTCTTGATGATGATTAGGAACCCATGACACCCTAAGAAGGTGTATGGTAGGATTAGATTAGCTTTGGAGTTGATTTGAAGGGATTAGAATAGGTTTTGTCCGAGAAAAACTATTTTCAATACGTATATAATGTATTCTGTCCTTGTTTTGATTTTCTGGAAAATCCGACTGTAGGCACGACTTTTTGGCCTTGATATTTAGAAAATATACTTTAAAACGAATCCGTGGCCGCTTGAACGGATTAAAACGGAGTTATAACGAAGAAGTTATGAATTTTTAAAGTTTGGCGACGAAATATATTTTTACAGAAATTTCAGCATGCTGTTTTTATTTTGTCCGAGTCAAAAACGAGCCTTAAGCTTCACCAATTATTTCGACTTATCAAAAATATATTAGTATACTTTGATACGAAGCTAAGGACGTATTATACGTGAAAGCGGTTTGAAGCGACAAAGATATGCCCGTTTCATAAAGTTGCCGTAACTATTATTTTCGAAAAACTATATTATTTTTCGATACAAGTGTTACGGTGAAATAAGCGTCCATGTTGAGGGCTGTTTTTAACCATGATGTGGAACTTTTTGGAACGAAATGTCTTCTAGTAAAATCAATTTCATCGAGCATATTTTTCAAAACGACAAGCCGTTTGTATAGCGGAGTTGTAATAAATTAATTACGGATGTCTAAACTTGGCCGAAACTCACTTTTTACATAACAGTTAGCCAAAATCACCATCTTTAACCCTTATTATCTTTATGTTCGAGACCTTTTTGACGAAAACTCCTGAACTGAAACTTTTAGATTTCGATACAAACTTTCCAAAACCGTCGAGTTCGTTCTCTAACGTTCGACGTACACCGTTTTACGACTAGTTTTTCGGAGCCATTTTTGTCAATTTCATGAAATTTCCGACGACATTGTTTTGCGACGAAAAGTGATTTTTGAAGGGTCAAGACGTCAAACGAGTATTTTTCGACGATAAGTAATATTTTCAAAACTCGCAAATAGTATAAATAACATACGAAATGCATGCATAACATTACATTGCAACTCATTACATATCATATCATTCGTAATAGGTCCCGGTTGACGCATCACATTATACCTCAGTGTACTCACTCTTGTCATTATTCCAGTTTACCAAGTGAGTTTTCATAGCCCCGTCGATCATGCTTTTAATTATTTTCAAACCCACGGGAGAATACATTGCACAACATTTTATTACGATACCAAGTACATTAAATTCATTTACATTGCTTAAGTTACCGTGATTTGCCAATTGAAAGTCCCCATTACCCGAACATGAACCGTTAATCTTTGAGCGAGGATGAGTGGATAGATCTATCGAGGTGACGCCCATCCGAGTTGGTGAATCCCAACTTGTCATACGGATGCATTTCATTTAATAACATTACGGAGTTGTCGTGAACACACTGCGGGGCATACATTATGAATTGTCTAGTTTCGGTGTCATGGACTTATTGCAATTGTAACATTTTTACGTGACATGATTGTCATGCACGATCTATACTTGCGTAGTCGTATAAAACATTTACTTAAACCAATGATTTCTCACCAACATTATTGTTGACCCGTTTAGCAATGTATTTTCGAATGGCGAGGCATTATCATCATGACATGGTTAGGGACCTACCTTTTTGAGTCGCGGCGATCGACTTACATTATTGTACATTATGGCACTTTATTTCAAAACATCGTTTGGACTTGTATTATATTTGTATTTCCATAAAGTTGATAACTTTTGGGACCTATGTTGTAACTCGAAAGCTTTTGTTAAATATCAAACGATGTGTTTTTAAAGCGACACTTTAGGTCGTTCAATATACTGTGATTGTGGTGCTATGACAGTCAATCCCCGAATTCCATTCATTGCAAAGCAATGTAAATTGGGGTGTGACAGTTGGTATCATTGGTATCGAGACTTGGTTATAGAGAACTAGGTTGCATTTTAGTTCCTAGACTATAACCGCTCTCACGTCGATCCTTTCTTTTCCTATCACCTTACACACTTTTCGCATGCATATGTTTTCTTAAGTATTCCTTCTAGAACCACCTCATTAGATAACGTGGTTTCCTTGTACCAATAGGGAGTCCCAAATCTAGTTGGGTCATCAAAGATATGGAGCTCGATGAGCACTTATCTAACTTGATCTCGTGACGCTTCTTGTTTGATGAGATGCGAGATCGAGCTAAATAAGTGTTACTATAAAGTTTGGATAGATTTGATGATTTTTGCCCGAGGATGGGAGTTCTCTTGAGGATACTTTGGGAACTATGGCGACTAAACCTCATAGTGACTTTAGCACCTAACGAATTTCCACACCAGTCACGACTCTCCCTAGATACCTACCCTAAATCCCTCCTTCACCGTTTAGAATCGGATGATGGGCGGCTACCTATTTAAGTAACACCAATCGCCGAGACATGTATGCTTGGTGGTATGTACACGTGAAATGAAGCAATTATAATTATGGTGGCCAACATAATTATAAATGCGTCACAACTCACGTGGACATATGCGACCACGCATACGTGATCGATGTGACACCTTAGGAACCAATTTGTGGCGTGGTATTATGTTTGAGGGCGTTAAGCATAGACAATGGGAATTCAACGGTTCTTTCCTTGCGAGATCATGGCACCAAAGAGGTAACACGCGATCTTGGCCGGGTGGTGCGGTACCAAGGGTGGAATAGCGGTGGGCGTGGAGGTAGAGGAGGCGGTAGCGACATGGGTAACAATGACAACAACATCAAGGCGAAACCACGATTTTGCCGCCATCATCGCTCAACAACTTCAAATCTTGCTTCCCACTTATCACACAAGTTGGAAATCATATGAATAACTCGGGAAACCACGGGGAGCAGGGCACGTGCTCAAGCGACACTAACAATGTGGTGGCAAGAATAACAACAACACCAACAACAACAACAATGTAATTGGATGCACATATAAGGAATTTTCGGCATGCAAACCGTGGAGTTTGATGGTATAGGAGGTGCTTTGGCGTATACTCGATGGGTAGAGAAAGAGAGGCGTGATCGACATCGACAATTGTGCCACATCGAGGGTGAAGTATCTTGCTTGCTTGTTATCGGAAAGGCATTGACGTGGTGGAACACCGCTCTGAGCTAAGGCGGAGGCGACCATAGGTATGACATGGGACTAATTTAAGGAGTTATTGAAAGAGAGTCTTGCCGGACAATGAAATGCGAAATGGAAGATGAATTTTATCACCACTCTATGATAGGGTGGTCACGCAGCCTACACCGACCGATTTCATGAGTTAGCCGGACTAGTTCCTCATCTAGTTACCCCCGAGTCCAAGAGAATCTCGAGGTACATATATGGTCTTGTCCCCGAAACCAGTGGAACTGTGAAAACAACCGAGCCGTCTACAATACAAAGTGCGATCTTGAGGCGGGAACCACGGCGGGCGAGATGGTTAGAAATGGTACTTTGAAGAAGCGGCGATAAGAGGAAGGAAGCAAGTGGGTCGAATAAGCGGATAGACGTGGTAGCGAGACAACAAAGGGCAAGAGTTTTTGTGGCAACCGATGCTGAACAAAGAGAGTATCGGGTACACATCCCAAATGTGCTAAATGTGCTTATCATCACCGAAGACCAAGCCACCGCTTGTGTACAAATTGCAATCGATCGACCATTTCAAGGAGGCGCGGTAAAGGAATAATCAAAAGACTTGATTTGAATGTAACCCGAATCACTTAGGAATAATTGTCCTCGCTTGAATAAGCCACCGATGCAAGCTCCTCTAGTGTGGCAATTGAAGGAAATAACCCAAACTCAGACTCAATATCAGGTCCACCTCGAGGTCGAGCATTCTATATAGGGACCGAGGAAGCCCGCAATGATCTCGTGGCTGACGCTTTTCCTAGACCATTAAGTGATCCACCGTATTATTCGATTCGGTGGTCTCCTTAGATAAGAAACCTGAACACGTAAGTTTTGGCATAAGCACTTTGACCATACATTCGATTTCTCTAACCTTAGGGTAGAACCTTATGTACCATCGATTGAATCGCGAGGACGCGATTCCTCTATCAGGGGAAGAATGTCACAATTCTCAAATTCCGGTCATTTCTCATATTCCATATTCATCATTTCATAACGGTTCATGCATGGTTTTGCATTTTACATTACACGTTATTTTCTTATTAAATAAACGTTATCGCGTGAGTTATTATTTTGAGCATTTAATCCATTACTTTCAAAAATGATCCCGACATATTTTTATACTTACATTTAGTTATAAAAACTATATTTTGAGTTTTTCCTAGTGTTTTAAATTTATTTGGTATATAAATCGTTAAAGTTATATTATTACGACGTTTTTCTTAAAAACTATACGATAATTATTTTATCACTCAAATTTTACAAGGAATGTATTTTTATAATTTTTATAATATCATTATACTCTATTTTGATCTATTAAAAATTTACTTGTACCTAAAAGCTACCAAAACCTTACAAGTGATTATTACTTACATATTTTCTTACACCTTTTAACAAATATTACACAAGTATTTATACAAGTATATAAAAAAAAAAAAAAATCTATCATTGTGAACCAATCCCCTAAAATCCGGCCTATGGAGGGAGGGTAGTCAAATTGGGTAGATTTTTTCCTACCTAAATAGATTACACTCAATATATGTTACTTGATTCATTTCACTTTCAAATATTCAAGACTTTACTCTTCCTTTTTCCTTCTCTCTATATCCGGCCATATAAGGGTTTCAAGAAGAATTCATCAAATTTTTTTCAAGTTCAAGTTTATCACAATCTAGTATACACTCTTGTTTAGGTTTTGAAATAAAAACCTAGGGTGTTTAGGTTTAATCCTTGTTCTAATCACCTCATCATATCACTAGTAAGCATCTCATGTTTATTTTCATCTTACATATTCATTTCATACTTATCTCATCATTTTTGAGCTAAAACATACATGACATATGTGTATTTATACCATTTTTACTTTGATTTTAGAGTTTTATACATATAAAGTCATCCTATAATTATTCCCTTGGTATATTTTGGTCTTGATGATGTCTAGGAACCCATGACACCCTAAGAAGGTGTATGGTAGGATTAGATTAGCTTTGGAGTTGATTTGAAGGGATTTGAATAGGTTTAGTACGAGAAAAACTATTTTCGACAAGTATTAAAAGTGTTCTGTCCTTGTTTTGTTTTTCTGGAAAATCCGACAGTGGCACGAAATTTTGGCCTTGATATTTAGAAAATATACTTTAAAAGCGAATCCGTGGCGCTTGAACGGAATAAAGCGGAGTTATAACGAAGAAGTTATGAATTTTTAAAGTTTGACGACGAAATATATATTTTTCGAAATTTCAAAGATACTATTTTTATCTTATACGAGTCAAAAGCGAGCCTTAAGCTTTACAAATTATTTCGACTTATCAAAAATATATTAGTATACTTTGATACGAGCTAAGGACATATAATACGTGAAAAACAGTTTGAAACGACTAAGATATGCACGTTTTCATAAACTTGCCGTAACTATTATTTTAGAAAAACTATATTATTTTTGAGATAAGTGTTACGGTAACTAAAATGACCATGTTGACGGTGCTTTTAACTATGATGTAAAACTTTTGTAACGAAATGTCTTCTAGTAAAATCAAGATCACCAAGCATATTTTCTAAAGCGACCAACCGTTTGTATAGCGGAGTTTAATAAATTATTCTGATTTGCTTAAACTTGGCGAAACTCACTTTTTACACAACAATTAGACAAAATCACCATCTTTAACCCTTATTATCTTTATGATCGAGACCTCTATGGCGAAAACTCCGAATCGAAACTTCTAGATTTTGATACAAACTTTCCAAAACCGTCGAGTTCGTTTCCTAACGTTCGACGTACACCATTCACGACTAGCTTTTGAAGCCATTTTGTCACTTTCAAGAAATTTCCGACGACATTGTTTCTGACGAAAGTGATAATTTCACTATAAATCATTACGAAACTATTGTAGGATGACATTTTGACGTAAATACTTATAAAGTGATTTAAGAATGGTCAAGACGTCAAAATAGTATTTTTCGACAATAAGTAATATTTTTCAAAACTCGCAAATGGTATAAATAACATACGAAATGCATGCATAACATAACATCATAACTCATTACATATCATAACATTCATTCTAGGTCGCGGATAGTTTCCAAGTCTCACTTTCGTGCACTTCATTTTGTTAGCATAACCATCCTACCAGGTGAGTTCATACCCCACTTTTACTCGTTTAAATTCTTACAAACTATTTGGGGGAGATACATGCTTAAATACTTGTTTCACTCTTGCGAATACTCAAACCATTTATACAATTGTGTTACAATATACTTCTTATACACTTGGACATTATGTGTGGTTTATTGCGATATGTGCCTTAATGTGCTAAACTAGTTTTCAATTATGCATCAACCATACAAACTTTAGCAATCGGTTAACTCTGGAGGCATGGAAGGTATTGATAGTACTATCGGTGGCCTTCCACCCTTGGTCCATGATGACGTGACCTAGGGTGAATATAATCTGTTATTCAATGAAACATTACAAACAAGTTAGACTCGTCAAGAGGTTCAGTTACGTGATTCTTTGCATTAAGTATATGTATATATCGTATGCACCTATGTCCTACTTACAAACAAGATTGACAATTCTATATTTTGGCAATGGGTTGTAAACACACAAGTTACAAGTTTTGTATGGGCGGAACTTGGAACGAGTGGATTTACAATGCCTTTGTCGTAAACAATTTTTGAAAGACTTTACATTTCATCACAAACTTATGAACTCACCAACCATTGTGTTGACACTTTTAGCATGTTTATCTCGGGTCTTAAGGTGATAGCATTTCATGGAGCTTTTGGGTCGCATGGCATACATTGAGTCTTGTGCTTTTAACAATTACCATTCGACATGTTTTGTAAACTCTTTATGTATTATCAAACTTTGTGAATTCTTGTTGTGTAAACTTTAACTTATTTATCGAATGGTAAACCTTTTCAAAACGTCTCATTATAGAGGTCGTTTTCTGTATCCATACTTTGTGCTATGACGTCATACCCCAATGACACTATCGTTCCGCTGCGATATTTTGGGGGTGTGACAAGTGTTGCCTTTATGTGCCATGACAGCAGATCGAAACTCGTCAACAATGATGCATCTCTGAACTTCAAAGCAAACGTCGAGAGACCATCTTTCTGGTCCCTTTTACAGTTTAAGCACGCAATGTGATCCCTTTTTTGTCCATCTTTATCAGCTTCATGTTGGGGAAGATGAATACTGATGTGTTTCCGTTGGTACCAAAACTGAAAGAAGGGAAAGTAGGCGGGTTGTTCAGCTTTTCTCTTTCTCGACTACGGAATCAGTTGGTTCAGCTTTTCTTACCTCATCTGAAGTTTCCGCAGGCTTGGTTTCACCAACCTTGTTTTCTGGTTGTTCAATATCCTCATCTTCTTCCTTCTCATTTTTCTTATTTACGGTACTTGGTGATTCGTCCTTTTCAGAAGCGGTTAACTTGGTTTCTTGTACATTTGTAAAAGGTGCAGGAGCTGAAGTGGAATATGTAAGAGGTACCAAACGAATCGCTGCAAAAGGATAAGATGAAGGGTTTGAAGATGGTTGATCGTTTGACTTTCACGATTCTTATGTTTGCTATTACTTCTCACTTGTCCTTTTAAATGTCTTTGGTTTCATGTCTTGGAACCTCTTCTTCATCATCAGACCGGGTTATCTCATGATAACTCCTCCCGAAACTCTTTTTAGAGGGTTGAAGCGTGTTCTCTGCATCCCCATTACAAGTTTTGATGATGGGCGTCTCGATTGTAGCAAAAAGCTAATTCGGAAGAAAAAAAAAGTTAAAACAAGCATCACGTACCTCAAAGCGGATGTACGATATCAAACAAATATTTACCCCCTCCTAATATGTTGATCTAGCTAGCCACCTGATATCAAACAAATATTTACATGATCCTACAATGATACCATGGTATGCACTAACGTACCTCAAATGGATGCACTAAAGTGCCTCAAATGGATGCACTAGCATACATCAGTCGGATGCACTAAAGTATCTCCCCATATCATCACCCAAAGCTATAACTATCGATCAGAATAGAGCAACCTTGCATTTTTTAAAGCATGTAAATACTACCAGTGTTGTCAAACTGAGTTGAATGCATTTACTTTCAATGAAACTAGTACATACTTTTATGTTATATCGTTGAGCTGATAGTGGCTCTTTAGCGCCAATACCGGGTATCACATACTAGCTACTGCGAGGCTAAAAGCAAATGATCACATTAAGTTTGACATTACATTCACCTTTATTAAATGCCAGCTTTTGCAATTAAAAAAAACTGTAATATTACTTACAAAAAGGTAATCACACAGATGAAGTACACTCGGCTGCTCCTGATAACCATCCTTCAAAATATTCATGGGAGTTGATATCCGCATTAGTTAAGGCTCCAAAGGGTGTGACAGTTATGTGATATAAAACATGATTGGGAAATCAATAACGGGTTCTTTTGCAGTATCACTAATATAAATAGAGATAAGTACGCACATATCCTTGTTTAAGGGAATAGTAGTCCGTTTCACCATCGTCCACCTCTCCTCCCTTGACCTGAATAAGAGTTTAATACTCTTATAAACTTGCTTATATTTGTACAAAGATATCGACAGGCAGAAATTGGCATGAACTCATATGCGAACTTGCCTTCGCCCATTTTCATCAACAAACTGTATGGATAAAGTTTCAAGTTGGGGTCAAGGATGTGGTAATCACTGGATTCCAATTGAATCTATTCGAAAAGCCAACTCCGCACAAAAGTATTTTTAAAATTCCAATCAAAGTACAAAATTAGTAGTTAATTCATTCCTCTTGTACATATTTCCTAGATTTCGCACCAAATGAAAGTGATGAACACTAATAAATTTGAAACAAACCTGTGTACTAAAAGCACGGTATAAGTTTTGTCCTAGATTGTGACTGGTTCCAGCCTGCAAGGCCTTACGATCACCCATCATAGCTTCAATTGTATAAGTTCTATATGCTCCATCAAATGTCTCTACCCTTGATTTTCGACCTTGTATTACAGGTGTTGCAGCTTATTCATATGAAAATTTTGTATAAACATCAATCATCTGCATCGCCTGGCAGCAAAGACCTGTTAGAGATAAGCATCTGAGTTGTATCTTTTTCACATAAAATATATAGATTTATACGAACCTCTTTTTCTGCTTCCTCTGGAGTCATGAGCAATATGCCCCTCCTGCCATAGAAACTCGAGAGTCATAATAGTTTTTTAGTCATCTAAGATAATGAAATCCAATCCATGGGGGTATTAGTTTTTAGCAAGTAATATTTATGAGTGCCTCAACAGCTTGTAACTGTTAATATTAAGAGGTCCAAGATACGGTCAGATGTATTGCTGGAAATTTTGAACCACTTATTGTTGAATGGGTCACTTTGAGACCCTGTTTCATCTCGAATGGGTCATACGGGTAATGTAAGAAACTTAGAAAAAAAAGGAAACAAGTCAAAGTCTGTATCGTTGATTCACACAACCTCCTAAATAGTTTTGTTCAAAATATCTAGAATGTTACTGAAATAATTAAAATATTTAATCATATTTTACACAATTATGAAGTATAAAATTATTAGTATGTAGTAATATTCGGAAAAAGTGTCTAAAAGCAACTCAAACGACGTAACCCGCTTAACTCGCCTAATTTAACCGTTATCCATCCAAACTAACAATACAATATACAATGTAGCATTAAAGCCAAAAGTTTACACGGAGCTCGGAAATCTCTCCAATCAAAACTCAACAAAGCGTGTATCACACCCAGATATGCAACTTCCTTAATCGGTGGTTTTGATCATTGCGACACATAGTTTAGTAAGTCCCCTGTAACATGATCAACTACTATTACTTCTTGCAAGTTACAAACTAGGGATGGCAAAAAACTTCTGAAACCCGTGGGGAACACAGAAACCCGAAATACAATTGGGTCAGTTAATTTATAAACTATTATATAAGCATACTATATAATTACCCATTTTGTCATGAAAGCCAACAAATGATCACTAATTGGGCACCTAACGGATAACGCGCCGTTGCAGTTACTAGTATAATAAGCGGGTAAGGGTTCGAATATACTAATACCTAACCCAAACTGATTCGTTGCCATCCCTAGTTGAAACTCAATAAAAATAAGAAATTGATTATTTTATACCTCCTGTTTTAAGCATTTTGGAGAACGCAATAGCTGCCTCCAACTGCATATTGCTATTATTTGAATATAGCCTAATACCACATGGTACATTCTCTCAAACTGCAATCATATAACCATTTATGGTCATTTTGTGAGTCCAGTTGACAACAATATGACAAACAAAACGGATCTATAAAGCCATTATACATACAATACCTAAACAAATCCTCGTATGTAACCAAGTTGGCATTTATCCCTCTAAACCCATTAATACAAGTTGATGGAAAACTATTAACAACTGAAAACCTAGTAGTATATATTACTTGCCTTTCTATCCAACTATACATTGTGTAGGAATGCACAAATAATTACACAGTTAATAGGTATAAATGGATAGCATAAGATATAAACACTTAGCTGATCCTACTAAGCTCTGAGCTGACAATCACGCACATGAAGGTACAAAAACCTACAAATTTAAACCTCGTTGACTCGCACCTATGTATATTAATCCTCTCATTTTAAGTGAATGTCACCACACCATATACATACAGTAGAATACGTGTGACAATTGATGCAAATGTAAACTGTTATAGAACTCGCCTATTTTAGAAAAGACGTTACATTGGTTTAAATTTTAATGAGGCATTAATATGCGTTAGCTAAAATAAAAACAAACACACTTTTCGAACTTGCAACAAGAAATGAGAACGAAACAAATACTAAAGATACAATCATACATGTCGTCATATTCATACAAGTTATAACATTACCAAACAGGAACCTAGTTTAACCCATGGAGAACTTGAATCGAAATAACTCACGCAAACCAAAAGAAATCCAATCCATGGGGGTATTAGTTTTTATCTTGTATTAAGTGATATCTACATATACACTAAGCATATACATTGATGCCTTAATACGTCCAACGATGCACTAATCATACTCACCATGCCCTAATATGTATGACGATGCACTAAAAAAACAAAATGATGCCCAAGTATTTCCAATGATGCACTAAACATATAAATGGATGCCCTAATTTGACCAATGATGCACTAAACATACAAATAGATGCCCTACTATGACAAATGATGCACTAAACATACAAACGAATACACTAAACATACACACTGATGACTTAATATGTCTGATGATGCACTAACCATACTCACTGATGCCCTAATCATTCTCATTGATGCTCTAATATATTCAACGATGCACTAACATACAAACATATGCACAAATTATGTCCAACGATGCACTAAAATATAAATGGATGCACTAATCATATACATTACTCCCTTAATATGTCATGACTCAATAATAATATAGATTATGATATAATTTACCAATTCAGCAATAAACGATTTATGTACACGTTTTTAAAGACATAAATGTTTAACTCACGGTTAGTAAACAATAAACTTCAAAGCTAACTTGATGCACCAACTCAAACAAACAAATGTTGTAACATTATTTTTACACAAATTCACTAAAATGTCATTTTATACACAAAGTTACCCTATTACATAGATGCCCTAAATTTACACAAATTCACAATGATACAAATTCTGATATAATTCATAATTATAGAAACTGAACAATTAATAATTATAGACTTACTATTGTTCAATCGCAATTTTTTGAACATAATAACATAGAAACTTGATCGGTTTTTGATCCGCGACTGTAGCGTAGGCGCGTGTCAGCCACGCTCACCACCGGAGTCATTACTTTTACGGTAAGCTTCGAAAGTGTCGCAGCGACGAATGTGACCGGTGACATGGTTGTAACTGATTCACACAGTGAGTGTGTTTTTATAACGAGAGAAATGAGATACAGATCTGTGAATCGTGATATGATGTTCCCCTTTTTTGTTTGTGTTTTTTAAAATTTTGCCCTGAAGTTTGAGATGTCTACAAAATCTACCACAACTTTTTTCTCACTTTTCTCCTAATTACAATTTTCTCTAGAACCGGACTATATATACGTATATATATATACATATATATATATACATTAATATATATATATATATATTATTATGAATATTTGTATATGTGTATATACATATACACAAATGTACATATACACAAATGTATGAATATTTGTATATACACTATGTATATATATATATATATATACATAGTGTATATACAAATATTCATACATTTGTATATATGTATATATATATATATATATATATATATATATATATATATATATATATATATATATATATATATATATATATATATATACTAGTTTAAAGCCACCAATGGGCGGACATGTCTTATAATTATCGTTGACATAATTTGCTATAGTGAAATAAGGAGGGTAATCGTAAGGAGTGCAACTAAGGTGGAGCTTTTCAACCTTGATGTGTGGGTCTTGAGAGGCAATAAGATTCATGACATATTGTCTGAATCTCTTAGACCGCTCTTTAGACCGTTTTTTACGTGGATATAATTTGTCATCAAAGTCAAGATTGGTGATTGAGGCCCGGAAATATTTCTACAGAGCCGGGTACTTCTTCTCAGGCTATTGTGTATCATTTTGATACTTTTGGGCTTATGAATACATGCGACACTTTTTTAGTCAGAAACGTGAGGTGATAGAGGATTTGCAGTTCCTTCATAACTGTGGTTTTAACTTTCCCACCAATCAGTGGCATCCTAATTCAGTAATTTTTTTTATCCTAATGTTAGGAATAAACCGTAACCCAAATCGAACAGTTAAAACCTTTGGATACAAAGAGCATTACCTCAAGTCCACAAATGGAGGCAGGATCCAGCACATATACTGCATGAAATATGTTCTTACGGATGTAGCGTAATTGTCCAGGGAAGACGGGCATCGAAAGCTATAAAGACTTGAAACATAAAAATGTTACCCGCACAATAGATAAAAACAGTTGTTATTTTAGACTTTTAAGAGAGTTATAATCAAAAAATTAAGCAAATATAAATTGTACCTCATTTAAGTTACTCCGCTACTGCTTGTACCTCGCATCCGCCTCTAAATTATTGATGTACTGAACATGGCCTAAACGGAAATCAAGACCAAACCCACTGGATGTCCACATTGGCTAAGGTCAACCCAAACTGGATTTGTTCCATTTTCACCCGCACATAACCCAATTCCCTAGCTGCTCTTGGACTCTAAACCAATATCAGCACTTATGCCATCTTAAATATAAATAAACAACTTGTCATGAACTGAAACATACGAAATCACTGATTGTATATGCAAAACATATATAATCTAAACACAAAACAATGTTTTATAATCCAAACACAAAACATATATGTTTTATACGTAAACATATGTGTTTTATAATGTGATTGACTAATCAGTTTCCCGTCATGAGATCCATGAAAAACTAATAAACAACATTTTAAGTATCTCAATAATACCAAATATCTTCATCACAAGTATTAACTTATAAAAATATAGTTCTTGATAAAAAGTGCACAACCTTATAGTTCAATATATTTTAAAAGATCCAACTAATAAGAAGAAGAATCTCATGGATCATGGTTGTACCGTAATCAACAATACTTAAATTAAAGCAAATCAAGTCATGCAGTGGTATATCAACACAAACTCTCTGCACACATATAATCTATAGTCTATAATATAATTGAAACATAGTTTCTTTAAACCAATCATAACCTATCTACTTAACACCTAAGAAACATTTTTCATCAATTTGGTTCATAATTCCAACATAAAATAATGCATTTTACTAAACGCAAACTAAACGCAGGGATGAATCATCTAGTGCAGCGACATACCTATCACACGCTTCATTGTGGTCGGTGAAGTCGAGATTCCATTGAGTAACCCTATGCATAGCAAGATAACCTCCAAAGAGCAAAAGCCCTCAGCAGTTAACCTTCTCCATACCTACCTATTTTAGACAAAATCAAAAATCAATACAAGTTCAATCACAAACAAAGATCCAGGTCACTTGACGTAAAGAACTAAAATACCATTACATTAAGTAAGAAATTTTTTAACCATTGTATGTGAGAATCTATGGTAGATGAGATGATGACTTGACACACAAATCATCATCAAGATAGTGATCCCACCATATTCAGAGAAATTTATTGGCATTAATATCATCTTTTAAAGGAATAAAATACCATATTTTCAAAAACAACTTCAACATATTTACTCCATATTCATGGTTTCCATGATCTAATAAATTGCTTACTTTATCAAAAATCATTAATATATTACTATCAAATTGGATACCGGTACATTTTCATGATCTAAAATCGCTTATTTCATTTGAAATCAATAAATGACCAATTCAACAAAAAAGGGTCATCTTAAAATCACAAAATAAGTCATACACTGTTAAAGAAAGATTTGACCTTGATTATCTTAATTGCTTATTAATCTAAGAAATTTTAAATAACCATCAAGGCATCAAATTTAATATAAAAATTGAATAATAACCAAGAAACATAAAAGGGTCATCTTAAAATCACATAAAAACATCAAAGAAAGATTTCACCTTTATGATCAAGACTGCTTGCTTCATCTAACATAGTAATATCACATAAAAGCATATGTTTTCAATGTGTTTTTTCTGCTTCATATGTTATCATTTTAAACAAAATAGTATATGACCTTTGCAAATAAAGTCGAAAGCAAATTTGTTGTCCCGGTGAACTACAGCGGGTTGGCTCCATTCTCTATGGCTTATTGCATACTTTAATTACCACCTCTCTCCACTCGCTTGTGTAGCCAAGCCATGACCCATAACAACTCATCCTAGAACGGTAAAACCATACATATATACTTCATATCGGCCAGACAAAATCTAAGTTATTTGATTATATATACTTTCAAGCAAATGAGTAAAAAGCAGAAGAAATGTTACATGGTAACGGTATGAGCGATGAAAGGGCAAGAACCACGGTATGATCCTCTATATTTGTCACAAAACTTGAACAACTGCAAATTCATTAACACGCAACAATTAGATATGATCATACCAAAATAAGCAACACTTCATAAAGGCATGTACTAAAGAGTTGCATCGAGCTACATACCGATTTTGAATGCTTAAGTAGCCTTGACGAGTAACTGGATCAACTACTTTAAATACAATTGAGGCAAAGAATAGTCTTGTGGTGAATCACCGCCACCAGTTCTGGAGAGTTTGTGTTGATCTCTATGATGGTTTGTAGTGTGTCCATATCTTGGTCTCTCCAAGATGCATGATCTCTATTCCGTCTCCAACGTATAAATATAAAGTGTAATAGTTTTCACTTATCATGATTTTATAAACCTTCATAGTATATAATATCGACCGTTTATAAAATATCCGATTCACCATCGAGTGCATTAATCTTAATCGATTCGAGACACTGTGTGTATAGTTTCTTAGGCGATACATGCGCCTTGAGAATGTGTCAGACCACAACGGATTCGACCTTAGGTGTCGAGTTTATAACGATTCACACTCGAACACATTATATAAGTCAACTAAGGAGGTATTTGGCATTGTGTTTTGTAAGTGATTATGAGATATGAAATAATCACAATTAGATAATAAGCTATAACAAAATGATACGCAAGAGGTAGTGTTTGGTTATGCTTGTGCCGTTTAAAGGTGTATAAATCGATAATCATTTGCTTGAGTGTCTTGGAAAATTCTAATTGATAATCATATGTAACGTGACCTTAAACCGATAATCGATTAATAACATTATCATATCCATCGAGTTGAGTGTTGTTGTGTCACTCACCTCTCTCAAAAGCGCTTCTTCAAGAGCGAGAATCATGATTCTCTCGGAAGAACACCTCGGTAAGCAAACATCGAAATTTTCCTATTTGTTTTTGTAATTAATGCATCAAAAGTTCGGCTTCAAAGAGATCGACTTGAGTCCATACAACATAACATTGTTTGTAGACTTTAGGCTCGATGCTGCAGACTTATATTGTTGTTTCGATTCACACATTTGAAAGATCTTCAACCATGGTGACATCATCCGGTTGCATTTAACAAATGCAAACCCTCTCGTCGCCCTATGTGGCCATGATACTTTTACTTTGACAATTTGAAATGACAAATTTGTTATCCCTCCAAATGTACTTCATGAGGAACAATTTTAAGTGAAGAACCCTTAAAATCAATTGGAGTCAACTTTGCAGCTTTTCGGATGTTTGGGGTAAGAAATGTTACCCGCTCCACTTTTCATTATCTTGACCAGGTCCCATTGAGCCTATGGAGTGCAGATGTCGCGGATGTGTGTTTCTCCAAAAACACAAAAGCTCTTTCTCTTCAAACCCGTTAACACTTTCAAGCTGCAGTTTCCATTGTTGATCGTGAGATATCAAATGGAGGTGGAGAAAGATTTTTGAAAGAATCAAAAGTCAACAGGTAACATGCACCAATGCGATTGGGCATAGCAATAATTTCGCCAAACACTACCGGTTTGGTCTTTCACCAAACATCGAGAGAGCATGATGGATGCAATCGAACATGACTTCCGGTTGATGCCACTTCATAACCAAGATTATCATTCCCGTTTACATAGACACATTTTGACTAAAGCCGAGTATAATATCTTTAAGGACTTTATCGAATCGGTATTGACTTTCGGGTTCCACCGCCAAGAAGTCGGGATAATGATATTGAGTTTTGTTGAAGACGACTTTCGATTTCTGAATGCTTCTTGGCATCTACGCATAGATTTTGCATTTATGCTATTAACCCAACACCATTGATTTCTCTGATCACGTGGGACACATTCCCATTTTCTGTCTTATATATTCATTTGTTAAGCCACTTTAATGTGATGAAACCACATATCTTTATTACATACATTGTTGGATTCATATCGTCTTCTATATGACTAAGCTTCTTTGCATCCACTTATTTTAGTGATATACAAACATTTAGATAAAACATACAGGTCTGTAAAGATGGAATTATGGTTTTTCTACCTTTAATTTATATGTTCTTTTCATAGTCTTGACTGGTGTACGGGCTAAATGCTTCAGCCAACCAGCTCTTCTTCCTCCAACAACTCCATCCCATCTCCTTGCATATCTCGTCAGTGTGATTGATGGTAAAGGTAGATATGCAGCTCCTTTTGTAAAACCTTGTCGACGTTTTCATTATGTCCATCTTTGAGGTTATCTGTTCTAGCATCTTCTCTGTGCACGGTAGCTCAAACTCATCATCAAGCATCCTAGCTAACAATTTGCACCGCATCTCTGAAGTGTGAAGATTTGACACACTTTCTACATAACCGATGAAAGCCATGTTTGGAATAAGAGGATGGATTGTTCCCCTGAATGTCAATATATACTTGTTAAAACATCTGCACAGGTTATCATTTGAGAGCAAAAACTGGCAAATGAGAATTGATTTAGTTACCTATATAAAGGCAGCATGCTAGAGGGGAATTCTAAGAAACTTCTGAAGGGCTCGGGTAACATAGTTTTGAGCTTCTTTTTGCCATCATAACCAGTGGCAAGAAGCACTACGTCAGTGTCTAATTTGGTATTGTCTTCAAACTCAACACTGCCTTCCCAAAACCACCAGCTCGATGCTCTTTTGAAATTTATGTTGCCCATGTCGGCATGGGGAAAGAATTTGTCAGGCAAGATGGCCATTTGGCATGATGCATAGTCTTCCTCAAAAGGGTGATTTACCGATTATCAGTGGGAGCAGAATATGATCCGGAAGCATATGTAACAGCCCTTGCAGAAAAACAACTATTACCATTGTCACCTCGATAGATCAAACCGACGGGAAATACTTGATCATGGGTTACTGTGAAACTTAATAGCATACAACTATCTGTCCACGCTTCTCTAATTTTAAATCTGCAAAAGCCCGGGTGTATCAATGAGTGTTACAATTGAATTAAGACAACAAAATTAAACCTCACTTTGGATATGCGAACGGGCTGGTTTACTAAAATTCTCAACTGAAGAGGCAAGACTTGAAATTCAGGTGTTGGTATACTAACATAAAGCAAAATGTTACAGCCATTCACAATTAAAACATACATAGGATTCATGAGTATAGATAATTGCACCCACTACCATGCCCTGTTAGAATATCTCACGTTCTGCCTGTATTTCATCAATGTTTCACCAAGTGGGCGCATTATACCTAAACCACCCCTCCAACTTGATGCTTGGAGCCGCCTTCTTTTGCCATACCACGACCTTATTGATACTCAAAATTGTCATCTTACATCATACCACTTTGATTGTGACCTTGGTCATCACCACATATAAAATCAGCAGTAACTAAACATATCAAATTTAAATGGAAAAAAATGGAGAATTGGTATTCGGATCCGAGAGTTAACCTTGAAATTCACAGCTTCCAATTCTCTCTGCCCTTTGGTTTTTTTTCTCGTAGCATAATCTTCGATACTCTTTTATGTCAACACATTCAGATGTATGCATGTTCCTGAACTCTTGATAGCCGCCAATTCTGACTTCTATCTCAGCGCGGTGAGAACGGATCAAAGTAACATTTATCAAATATTCAAAGAAAGTGACAAAGAAACTGTGCAAATATCTGATCATGCTGAAAGATGTTACCTGTTATTTAGGTTCTGCTTTCTTCTCATATATGTATATTCTGGTTGTAGGGGTGACTGCAACTGTTATGGCTCTTCAAATACTTCAACAGCAGATAAGTTAGCATACGCAGAATGTCAAGTACATCGTGCCTCGAAGAATCAGCATACCTGATGCTATCAAAACCTCTTTGTACTTCTTTTTCATTACCATGCTAGGCTAGAATGCAATAAACAATACAAAAGCATAAACAATAATTTGAATTCTGTACTTCTATAGAAAACGATCTACTCTTGAAGAGTAAAATCGACATCATGTATCGAAGACAAAAAACACAAAACTTTATCTTTTTTCTTTGTTTCTAACATAGCCCATATTCTTTTTTTTCACTTTATAATCAAATAAAGTATCCCAAAATTTAATAAGCCTATACAGATTCTTCAAGCTCCAAAGGAGCGAAATATCTAAGGTTTTCATCAAGATAACACAATAGTAAGAGCAATGTGAGTTGATATGTAGAATCAAGAGAACATTAGATTACGATCACTTTGAGTTCATTATCAAAAAACAAAATAGCGTACCATACCGATTAAGACGTTGAGGAGATGAAGCATGAAGAGGAAGAGAACATTGTTCGTTAACAATCCTTCTATCAACTCTTTGAGATGTGCTTAAAATACTGTAAGCTTCGAGGAAAAAGCAATAAAGAATACACTTATCTATTGGAATGCATACACGTCCTGGTATGTAGAAGCACAGGTTCATATGAATGATATTAGGGTTTATTGTGATGATCGAAAAGGTTAGATATTAATTAAAAAGATTGTTAAAACTGAATATATATAAAAGATAATTACTTAATATAACTTTTGTAGATAAATTGTATTTAGTATAGGATTCCAATATAATTATAGGCATTTATAGATTATAATATGCAAAATAATTATCAAAATAACTTGTTACCCAAGTGGTAAACACACAAGTTATTTATCAAAACAACCAAGGTTCAAACCTTGCAAGGAACCTTTTTTATAAACAATTTTCAAACATGCTTACAAAAATTCCGAAAATTACAAAAATTTCGAAAATTACAAAAATAATAATAAAATTCCGAAATTTAATAATTATTTGCTTAGTTGGACAACAAATGCTTATGTGGCATATAATGCTTATGTGGCATTGAGGTGGCATTGAGTGTGTTGAAATTGGCATTGAGGTGACATTAATGCCAAATCCTCTGTTATATATAATATAGAGATATATGTGTGTGTGTGTGTGTACATGTGTATGTGTATATACATATATACAAATGTATATATACATATATATATATATATATATATATATATATATATATATATATATATATATATATATATATATATATATACATTTGTATATATGTATATACACATATATATATATATATATATATATATATATATATATATATATATATATACACTATATATATATATATATATATGTGTATATGTATATGTATATGTATATATATATACATATACACTATGTATATATATATATGTATATGTGTATATACATATATACAAATGTATGAATATGTGTATATACACTATGTATATATACATATATATATATATGTATATATATATATATATATATATATATATATATATATATATATATATATATATATATATATATATATATATATATATATATATATATATATATATATATATATATATATATATATATATATATATATATATATATATATATATATATATATATATATATATGTATATATACGTATATATATATATATATATATATATATATATATATACATATATATATATATATATATATATATATATATATATATATATATATATACATACATATATATGTATTTCAAGAAGTTCTCCTAGTCCTTATAGTCCAAGTTCAAGTTCAAGTACAACCGACAGAGACAATAAGAAGAATTCAAAAGTGTTCATCTCCACAAGAAATACAAAAGATTATTGATGAAATCAAGAGGTCTCCTACTCCAAGTGAAGATATTTTTCAAGACTCTCAAGACCCATACGAAGATTTTGATTTAAATTAAATATTGTATTATAAAATGTAAAAGTCTTAGTCTATATTCTAGAATCAATAATTCAAAAGTTAGGCGGCCAGAAAAACGACAAAGTAGCTATAATTAAAGTGACTATAATTGAAGAGCTAATAGTCGACAAAGAAAAAGAAGTCAAAAGTGACCGACAAAGAAAAGAAAAGAAGAAACGACAAAAGAAAAGTAGCGTTATTGAAGGCGACTATTATTGAAATAGCCATAATTGAAGACACTCATTAAACTCTATAATTGAAGACAACACATTTTAAAGATGTTTACCGCTTGATTGCGGTTTCCTATGAAGACTTACGAAGATTTGACTATAAAAGAAGACTCCATTTTCATTCTTGAGCAGAGTTCAATATATGAAGAAAAAACCCTCAGTCATATTATCAACTACCCAATGTTCAAAGTCTTTAGATTTTCAAATTTGTATCTCCCAAGTACCTATTGTTCAGTCCGAGTCCTGTAATTCTCTTTCTATTGATCAAGATTTAATAAAAGGTATTATTCTATAATTCCTCGACTATGTCAAAATTTTTGATTATTCTTGAAATTATTCTATTATACAATTTCTTAGCAATTTTATATACATTTAAAATGATTTTAAAATTAGTCTCATATGTTAAATCATCTTCTATCTAAATTATTATTATTATTATCTAAACTAAATATTAAGTATTAGCATCGATCCTGTCAGCAATTGGTATCAGAGCCAAGTATTTTCGACAAGGTAATAGATTTAATTATTTATAAGTTATGAATCTTTATGTGTATATACATATATACAAATGTATATATATATATATATATATATATATATATACATGTGTGTGTACACACACACACACACACACACATATATATATATATATATATATATATATATATATATATATATATATGAGGGTTAATGTGAGAGATCTTTTAAAGTTGTAAAAATAAGAACCAATTTAGACCGTTGGATTTATTAATTGGTGATTAGATGAGATTAGTCTTAATGAGTTACACTATAGCAGTATATACAAATGTATGAATATGTGTATATACATATATACAAATGTATTAATATGTGTATATACACTATGTATATAAACATATGTATATGTATATGTATACATATACATATATATGTATATACATATATACAAATGTATATACACACACACACACACACACACACACACACACACACATATATATATATATATATATATATATATATATATATATATATATATATATATATATATATATATATATATATATATATATATATATATATATATAGTATATCTTTTTGAGAACCATATTAAGTGTGAGAACTCCCATTGACCAATCATAATTTTGTAAACCATTTTCTTTTAAATTAATATAATTAATTCGTAGAGGCATTATGGGTAATTAACATCCACACATTTTTTAATTGATAATTCAAAAAATTCCTATAACCATGCAAAATTTTCCTTTATCACCGTGATTGAAGGATCTGCACAATGTATCTCACACTAAAACCTATTCTAAGAAAACCGCCACCCCCAAATTCTCTTTGTAAATTCAACCGATCTGTGTTTACAGCAAAATTGTTCAACCGATCTGTGTTTACAGCAAAATTGTTCAACCGATATGTGTTTTAAAATATTTTTATGGTGATTTAATGGTGAGGTAAAAAGTTTAATAAATAAATCATTAGTAATAATTCGATCGCTAGTGCCACCATGAGATTCTTCAATATGTATATCAAGAAATATGGATATTATTATATTTAATCCGAAGACGGTGAAAACAGGTACCACGATTTTGTTGTATCCTTATTTTTGTTTCTATTGATTGTATGTTGGATTAGGTGATTAAACAAATAATAAGTCTTCTTTATCAATGAGTCATATGATTACACTTATGAAAACTTACAAGGAATGGGCTACTGTAATTTGATTTTGGGCTGTAATTTGATTCTACTTTTGTTACATGTATGTTCTATTCTAAGCATTACATTACATATATGAGACTAAATTAAAGGGTCTTATCGTTAGTTCATGATATTTTTTTGTATTTAATATTTTAAAAATGGTGGTGTTTTGTTCTTGGGCGATATGTTTTTACTATCTGCCATGACTTTGTTATTGGTTTATCTTTGTAATTTTTCCGTTTGTGCCATGACTTGATGTGTTCATTATTTCGATTGTTGGGTCTACAAGTTTTGGCTTAATTTAGTTTGGGTAGGTTATTGGTTTCACCCGAAGTTGCAGCCAATTATTTGGATATGATTTGTTTTCAGAAATTTCAAGTTGGGTCCAACTGAAAGTGTAGATGTGTAAATTTATATGTTTTCTTATTTCCAGCCATAAGATCAAGAGCCTAATATACATTTTTTTAATTCTTCTTAAGATGGCATTAGATAAGTAGATTAGTTATAATATGATGTTATTGTTTAGTGTAAGCTTGTACGAAGAAAGGTGTTTAGGATGATTTTGTGATCATGTAGATGTTAATTTGATTACCGTGATATGTTATTCTTATGTTTATGATTAAAATTTTGTTGAATTTGAATAACTAGAAAAGTGTTAATTGATAAATGTGATGTGTTGTTCTTATGTTTATGAGTATAATTTTGTTACATTTGATGAGTAGATTAGCTATGATATGATGTTTTTGTTTTGTTTTTTTTCCGCGTGTATAGAAGGAATTTAAGATGTTTTTGAGCATGATTGTAGCATTATTGATGTTGATTGATTGCTGTGATTATTCCCCGTCTGTCGTGCATGTTTTTGCTTTTAGTTTGAGGCGTGTTTTTCATTAGCGTATGCTTGTACGGAGGGAATCTTACATTTGAGTGTGATCGTGAAATTCGTGACTGGATAGATTCTAATTGACTAGTGACCTAGTGTTATTATTTTTGAGAAGTTCTCCATCATGTGAGATTTGCTTTCGATTAAACCAACATAGACCACTTTTTGAGCAAACTAGTAAACATACCTGTTCATGAGAACATACATGTTTTCAGAACATACATGTTCATGAGAACATACATGTTTTCAGAACACATTGTTGTCAAACATACTTGTTTTGGTATACCAAATGCATCCCGTTGTACACAATTCTCTATCTTTGGTTTTTGATAACCAACATAGACCACTTTTTGAGAAAACTAGTAAACATACCTGTTCATGAGAACATACATGTTTTCAGAACACATTGTTGTCAAACATACTTGTTTTGGTATACCAAATGCAGTCCGTTGTACACAATTTGGCATGTGTGGCTCTATCTTTGGTTTTTGATAACCAACATAGACCACTTTTTGAGCAAACTAGTTGTTAAAAGATATACCCCAATATTCCCTTTTTTGTTGTATATACAAAATTTGTTCTTGCCTCTTTTATATCTATCTAACACTAACTTTTACTTTAGTTTTTTATTTTGTTCAAGTCTTATAATTGCAGGGGTCTCATGTGGACATCCTCATTCTTCCTTCAACTTGTTTAAAGTAGCAATAGGCGTGGCAGACATGATATTAAAGATGTTGTGCTTCTTTCTATGTGGTCCATACCTCCTTGTTTTATATTATTCCCATCTTGATGAAGAGTTTGGTCCATACCTCTTTGTTATATATTATTCCATTCTTGTGAAGAGCAAGGCAGATGATTAATCCCTCCTCATTTCAGATAGTGAGGGAGAGCCAGAGAACATTTAGATCATTATTACATCTCATATATTGGGAGACTATTGTCTCTTTAGAAGAAGATCATAACAGCATAGCTGTGATTCTGTAATTCTGTAATTCATAGTTCCGCTGCAACTCTGTAATTCATTTGAAGTTATATAAAGACATTTGTTTCAGCATACCATGCTTTTCAACACTAGTAAACATACCTGTTCATGAGAACATACATGTTTTCAGAACACATTGTTGTCAAACATACTTGTTTTGAAACATGCATGTTTTATAATACATCATATTAAATACTTTTTTTTTGATAACCCAACGGAACTTTGATAGGTTTAACATCAACATTTGCAACTTCTATTTTAGCCATTGTTGCACGAATCTCAACCTTTTGTATGTTGCAATCTCAAAGAGTATCCTTGCAGTGTACTTCTTCCTCAAACGACCCAGCAGTGTATTCTGCAATACCAAAGACACATGTTTCAGTTTAAACTACTTGCATGCTATACAAACACATTTGTAATCAATTAAATATTTTTAATTATATCACTTGTTTAATCACTAGCCCTTTACTCTTACCCCTTCCACTTCTCCTTGGTTCTAAAACAAATACGCACAAGCATCATTTGAATGTTTTTAAATATATCACTTTTTTTTAGAAAGGCAACAAATTATAAAAGACCCGAAAAAAGGGTCGAGAATACAATACACGGCATCCCTCCTCTATTAAACAAGCTAATTAAAAGAGAACGGGACCCAAAGAAAACAAGAAAAACATAAACAAAAAAATACACTATCACTTGAGCTAAAGAAATAAAACAATGGCAAGGGGTATATGTATATGTATATATATATATATATATATATATATATATATATATATATATACATGTATATATATATATATATATATATATATATATATATATATATATATATATATATATATGTATATATATATATATATATATATATATATATATATATATATATATATATATATATATATATATATATATATATATACATATATATATATATATATATATATATATATATATATATATATATATATATATATATATATATATATATATATATATATATATATATCGTTTATATATATATATATATATATATATATATATATATATATATATATATATATATATATATATATATATATATATACTAGCAGAGTACCAGCGCTTAGCGGCGGCGATTTCTAGTTTTCAACATAGTTTTCTTTGGCGAATAATTTTCTTTGAAAAACTATAGTTGTAGCGTTAGGAATTATTTTCGAAAGCCATTTCTCCGATGGAAAAGTTACAAAACAATGACAATGTATATTGTAATAATAATACAATCAAGTATCGTCTCTAATAACGCGTATTCGTGTATAATAAGCGGCGATGCATCGATTTCGATAAAACATGGTTATTTTAGTCTCCGTGTGCATTGTTTTTATTCTTGATATCTTATGCAGCGCTTTATTTTAAGTATTTCACTTTTGTTTTAATTCATTATTTTATCTACTTAACACACAATTAAATTAGCTTGGAATTGCGTCCCTCAAATTTTCTATTTTTCTCTACTTTACAAGTTGTCCATTTTCATTCAAATATCGTTATGCCATTCGAGGTTGATATTTTGTTACTTTATTGTTAGTAGTTTGCATTCAAATATTAGTTTGTCAATTAAAACTTTGTTTTATTTTATTTTATGTACAACTGTACAAGTACAACGTAAAGTCATCCTTTTTTACTTTTTGACTTGGCATTTACCACAAAGTTAAAGACACATATCATAAATCACCTTTTATATTTTTATAAAACTTACATAGGTTCGACAAAAAAAAAATCTTTTATTTCTATACTTTTAAGACTAATTAAAATATGAGTATCCAATATCAAACTTGAAATTGGTCTAATTAAATTATGGGGTCAATTGCATATATACCCACTAAAACTTGCATATTTGCATATATACCCAATACATGCTTAAATTGCATTGTACATCATGCAATAAAAACTTGTATTGTGGGGAAATATGCAAGTTTTTAAGTTTTAATGGGTATATATGCAATTCCCCCTAAATTATGAGTATCCAATATTAACCTTGAAACTTGTCTATTATACAACCTTAAAGTGGACAAGCAACACATATATGTGTTTATTTAGATAAGCTTCAGTTACTTAACCAATAATAGGGTATTGTTCCTTTTAGACTACTTGTTATAAATCATCTAATAGCTACTCATTCCTGTGTAAACACGTGAAGCACAAAAGCATGAAACAAACAATGCATCGCCGCTGTTATAATAGTGGCCACTGTTATAATATAACACGACATCTCAGTCTGTTTTAATGCAATGCGATTAGTTTAAAGTTGGCTCGTATAAAACTCAACGTCAGATTTATAACAGCCCCAAACACCCTATAATAAGATTATAGCAGCCCACATGTGCCTCCGACTCAGCTTAGTGCGACCCTAAACACTCCGAATTCGTTCTAACCAGCCCCACAAAACCACGATGAAATCAATTATAAACAGCCCCAAACACCCATAACTTAAAACAGATCCAAACATCCTAAATCCATTCATTGCTTAGTGCAGGCCCGTAATCAGTTTTATGAAACCACAAAATTAATTTTAAGCATCCCTTAAACAACCAATCTAATTGATCTACTTGCAAGCACCATCACAAGTTCACAACATATACAACATTAAACAACAAATCCAACCTCTCATTCTCGAGATTCAAGAAAAGGAGAAAACCTGCTTGGTTTGAACAACAAAACTTTTGACACCATCCTCGCCAAGAGAACTCCCTAATCAAATCTTAAAAATGGACCAAGACTCTCAAAAATACACCAAGCCTCACAAAAATACACCATTTTTTAGTCCAAACTCAGAAATGTCAAAACCTCGGTTTTCAGGACCATTCAATTTCAAAACCGTAGTAGCACAAAACCATTAGATCTTGCAAACAGAACCATAGTTCACATGTCTTGTAAGCGAGACGACATTCTCTAAACCAGAAAGAGAAGAAAAAAAAATCGATTTAAAGAAGGAAAAAATTGATCTATATCCAAACACATCAGCAAACATTATAACGTTAGACTTCAATTAACTCTTTGATGGGCTCAAAAAATCACATAATTCGAAAGATCTAAAACGAAAGGCTTAAAAATAAAAATAAAACATCCACAAACCTTTAGAATAACCAAACAGAGACGAAATCCGCCTCATAAAATTTAGTTGTGCAGCAGAAAAAGTCAAAAGTAGCCATAAATCATCTAACACCATAACCATCAAACACAAACACTACATCAGAAACATAACCGGCCTCAAAGCGATAGATCTGAAGTAAACACAGCACATAAGATTGCATCCTTTGAAACCTAAAAAAGAGTTAGGTCAAAAAAAAAAAAACAACACTCTCAAAAACAAATCTAGTTCAGGTGGCCAAAACCACCAGATCTACAGCGAAACCACCAACACATAAAAATAATAAAATAACAAAAAAATTGTGGTGGTCGCGGCGAATGGCGGCGTGACAATGGTAACACAAATCTAACACAAAACGACTTCTATTTCTTTCTCAAACCAACTGAAACCACCACCATTTTGTTCACAAACCACCCATCGAAACCACCTAGCCCAATGAAACCACCTAACAACCGTTATAGCGTGGCAATTTCAGAAGGCGGCGAGAATGGAGGTTATGGTGGCGGCATTCGTGGGTATTCAGATAGAGATAGATTGGATTTTGTGTGTGTGTTGTGTGTGTCAATAGAGAGATGAAAGAAAACTGGGTTGTGTAGTGGCTATAGATTATGATGAGTTTGATTTAATCTGAGCTGTTGATTTGAAATAAGTTTCAAAATGAAGGGTTGTGATGAGTATATATTCTTTTGTAATTTTGGTCTATTGGTGGCTAGTTAGTTTTTGAATTTTTAGGGTTGATATTGGTTTGGAGTGTGAAAATTTAGGCTTGGGAATTGGATTGGGTGGTGAATCTTAAAAATTTAGGCTCGGACGAAGGGCGGATGGTGAATCTTAAAGTTGTAGGATTGGAGTTAGGAGGGGGATATGCATGCTTTATAAGTAGTATAGATATACCATCTATAATGGGTGTATGGTCAAAGTGGAAACTTGAAATCTTGAAAACAGGCAAATGAGAGAGAATTGAAAACAGGTTCCATACAAACATCACCCACCCCATTTACTTTCATCATCTGTATCTCTTTTTTCACCTACACACCACAAAATCTCTCACCTCATCATATCCCATCCATCATAATCTACCACGTTACATCTACCACGATACAGCCACAAAGCACCTGCAACAACACGTCAATGTTGTCACCACCACGCCTCAAACCCACCATAACCGGAAGGTTTTTCAAGAAGTTTTGTTGTTTTATGGTTTTTTTAATGATCTATATAATAAACAACTTTTGAAGGCTTATTTGTGTAGATCTTTATTATTTTTTGGTAGATCTGACTTTTATAATGTGTTTGTCATTTTTTTCAGTTCAGCTGCTGCCGACACTGTTGACGGAATATTCAACCTCCGCCGCCACTTTTTACGGAAACAAGCACTACCAAGAACTTTGTGTCTCAAAAGGTTTTTCTAAGTGTCGAGGTTTTTTATTTTATTTTATAGATATGTGTATTTTTTTATTTCTTGAAGGTTATTTACAATACATATATATATTTTGAAGTCACTAAAGATGAGAAAATAAATTCATTACTAAAGAAATGTGTTTCTTTTGTTGTTAATGGCAAACACCGATCTTGCTATGACATAATCAGCATGATAATGTCACTAGCAAAATTACTACCATTAACTTTGTTTATCATGTTGTGTTCTTTTGTTGTTAATGGCAAACATGAAAGCAACATTACTACCATTAACATTGTTTCTTTTGTTGTTAATGGCAAACATAAAAGTACGGATAAGAGAATGTCACTAGCAAAATAACTCCAAATGGCAAACACCTACCATCAATGAAACGACAAACACCGAGCAAGTTTTGTGGTAACTTTATTAGTTTTCTTATATCTATGTAATCTTCAAATTTTGAAGGTTCCTTTTTATATAAATCTCTTATTCATTACGTCTTTGAAGTTTTTTAGTATAGTTCTATTTAAATTTGAGTTATAAATTTTTTTGATTTTTCTTGTAGATATGTTGTTGGCAACGCCACGATTGTCGGAATATTCCGCCGCAGTCGCTTGAATCTACACTGTCATCATCAATATTTGATTATCTTATATATTGAGGGTCTTCCTTAGTATTTGGATATGAGTTTCCGAAACCCAAACCAAAGGTATTTTCATTTATTTTTTTGTTACTTTTGTCTTGAGTTGTTTGTTTGTAATGTTTGTTTTTTCTGTGTGTATCGAAGCAAAATTTGTTTTTGTTACTTTTGTCTTGAGTTGTTTGGTTCAAGCCTGACACGTCTGTGTCTCGAAGCAAAATTTTTAAATTTCAAAGTTTGGTCATACTTAAAAGACAAGGAGCTTAGAATGTATAGTATTAGTTTTTTTTATACAGCTTTGTAGTTTTTCGTTGTAGATATGAGTTGTTGTAATATGTTTTTGTCTTTTTCAGTCGCCGTTGCCGGATCTGTTTAGCCGCTGCCGGAATCCGCTGGCCACCAAAATCCGATGTTGTGACCACTGTCGCTACCGGAAACTTCTTGATATTTATTGGTATGTTTGTTCTAATATTTATTGGTATGTTTAATAGATTTCTTATATATTTTTATTTTACAATATTTAAATTTTAATATTTTGATATCTTAGTTAAATTTTTGAATTTTGAAATACGTCTCGAGCAAAATTTGAAAGTGTCACTTTTGATGGACTCGAGGCATACGTAGACATGTAGAAGTTGAATGTGACTTAACCAAATGAATGAGAAGTTTGAGTTGGCATGTGGAAGAAAGCAAAATTAAAAAAGAAAAGGAAAAGATGGTCTCAAATAAATCACATGGGTACAAGACTTGATTGAAATTTGAAATATTCACTCATTGTTGTAATTTTAAAGTATATATCTAACACGTATATTCTCATTTTTATTATTATTATTATTATTATTATTATTTTTTGATATCGAGATCTTTGAGGAACAATATAAAAAATTGTTTGAATCACATTTTTGTTCTAATGTTTGATTATGTTCGAATAAGATTTGGGAGTTTAACAAAAATATAATTATCATGCTTTTGGAACCTAGCTAGATTGTTTTATGATTGGAGCCATTGTTGTGTTATCTTATGAAGTCTAATATATTTTTGTTTTACCAAAATGATATTGTTTTGATAAAGTTCTATTTTTGTCTTTCACAATTTCTATGTATATTACTGTATATTCATCTTTTATGCCTTTAAACTGATTTCAATCGTCTAATAGAAATTTAATGGTAGTAATGTTGCTTTCATTGTGTTATTTTTGTGAGTTGCTTATTTGGTTTGAAACATTTTGTTAATGTTTTTCTTTCACATTAGATCCAAACGTCTAATATAAATATTTTATTGTGTTTGGAGCATTGATATGATGATTTGACCAGCAATTTGTAATACCCCTTATTTCAAAGTTTATCTTTATTTAAGTGATCTAATTATTGATATGATATTGTTTAATCATGCTTACACATGTAGGTGAAAAAAATAAAGAAGGAAAAAATTGTTTGGGTTTAAAAGCAATAATTGTTGTGTTCGAGAATTCAAAAAAGTTGAAATGTTTTCCGACACAAAAAATTTGCTTTTGCTTTTTCAAACTTTTGCTTTTTGCTTTTTCAACCTTTTACTTTTTGCTTTTTCGGACACAAAAATTATTTTTTTAAACATTGAAAATCTCGAAATCTTAGAAACTTGAAAATCGTGAGAGTTGAAACTTTCAAATCTTAAAACATTGAACTAAAAGTGATAAGCGTTATATCATGCCGGCCAATAATTGTTATTAGTGCCTACATGGTGCACTTTTAGAAAATAAGATGATAAAAATTGAAAAAAAAAATTGAAGTTAAAAAGGACAACGGTCAGAATATTGGCGTGAAGACAAACCAAAAGTAAATGGTCAGTATATATTGGGAAAATAGAAAGAGAATAGACTACTCATCATTTGTCATGGTCATAGCACTAAAAAAGGAAGTCAACAAAAAAATTGATGACAGTTAATAGTTATCATATAAAGAGGATACAAAAGTCTAAAAGTAGACAGTCCCATAAATTACGGGATACACAAGTTCCAAATTGATTTATACAAATCAGTAAATTTGGACTTTTGGACTTATCACAAGATCCAAATTGATTTATACAAATCAGTAAATTACGGGATATTTAAGATTTTGTTGTAAAAGTTTTTGCTATTTTTGTGATAAATTGTTTAATTTTTCTGTCTATTTATTTATCTATTTTGTTTGGAAGTTCACTTTTTTTTGTTTTAATTTAATTTGTTGGTAAGTTTGGTTAGTAAAATGTAGACATATTTGTTATGTAAGTTGTTAGTAAATTATGTTAAAGAAAAGTTAAATAGTTATATTACATAGGTATATTATTGTTGGTTGAAAAAGTATCTTTCTTAGTTGAGGGCAATGATACTGAGAATTCTGAATGAAGTTTGAGGACCTATTTGAATCAATGATGTTTAAGTTTTATTTACGTCGAAATTTACATTAATAATTGATAAGGTTTTAAAAGGTACCATTTTGAGGGGACGTTTTAGCCCTTATTTGATCACTTTTGTATCCGTTATTGCTTAATATCGTTCCTTTTCACTTTTTAGGTCTCTTGAAGGCAAAATGCTGGAATGGCACTTAGTTGGACGAAAAGGCGAATATAAGAAGAAAATGGCCAAAGCCGAATCGAGACACTCAAAGTGCTGAAAATAGAAGCGCGGCGTCCATCTTTAAGCTGCGACGCCGTCGTGGGATTTTGTGACGGTCGAAAGATAAAACTCGTATTTTCAAGAGGCGGCCGGGCTTTAAAGGTAGACCGTCACAACTCGGGCGGCCTAGATGTGACCAGGGCGGCGTCGAAGTCTGAAGAGACGGCGTCACGGGCATAAGGTGGCGCCGTCGCCAAGGTTAACGTGGCAAGGCGAAACCCTAATGACGGCGACACGACGCACGGCCACGAAACATAAGGTGACGCCGTCGCATATGTAATCTTATATATAGAATCCGAATTTTTCGGTTTTGGGAGAGTCTTTTGGGTGAAAACCTAAAACCGAACCTAAGGTGTCTTGTACAATATTTTAGGTTCTAAACCCTATTTTACATCAAGATAAGTATTTACTTCATCAATTCAATTATGTCTTTGATTATTTGTGTGTATGCTTGCATGTTCTCCATGTCCGGCTAATTTATTTGTGTGTTTGCTTAGGAAGTATGAAACTTAATTATTGAATATTGATTGGTTGTTTCTTATCTTAGTTGATTAATGATCTAGTAGTGCAATAGGTCATTCGTTGTGTACTTAATGCTTGATTCATCTTTGTGAACCTTAGAATATGATTACCTGAGTAGTCGTAGGCTAAACCATCCGAAGAGTGCCTTAGAGTAAGAGTTTATCATCCCTAGTGGGTTTTGTAGACGAGACCCTTTGGTAAGTTCAAAGAGTTAGGGAGAAGCGCATACCACAACTTTAGACACAACGCAACTAAGAATAAGGACGTGACAACTCAACCATCAATAGGAGATAATTAAGGAGTAAAAACCTAAGTAAACACATCTTTAAACTATCATACGAGTACACATAAATTAGACATAGACTCCTACAACCTTAATTTAGATAATTAGATAATAGTAGAGTAATCGGTGAAATACCAACCCCCCAAATCCAATACCCGAGATTCGTACCTTTCAATTTCATAAAATATAAAATACAAAAATAATCTTCCTCAACCTCAACCTTAGCGTAGTAACTTCTCACTAGCATTCCTATTCCCATAGAAACGATATCAATACCGTGGCACCCTAATTACTACACTACAACGATTAGGTTCACCGCCTAGGGTTTTATAAAACTTGCTCGAAGAAAAGGAAGTTTCCTTGACCCGAGCGACGCGTGTGGCGTTATCAAGTTTTGGCGCATTGCTTGAAATAGAATAGCTAGTTAGTAGTCCACCTCGTTTAGGTTCTTTGCTTGATTCCTATCAAGTAAAATTTTTTATCAAGTTTTTTTGCTTTCTCTTAGTCTATCCCCCTTCCTTGTGACCTTTGTTCGTAACCCCATCACTTTTCATCATGGAAGGTGATAACCAACCACCACTTGATAACCAACAACCAAACAACGCTTCACCACCAAAAAAATACCCACTGCTTGACCCAGCCTCTGCTAACCAACTTCGAGCCCGTATCATGAGTGAAATTGAAGAGCTTAGGAAATTAAATATGATAATTGAGAATACACTCGGGAAGCCCTTAAGGAATCGATCAACCTTTAGATAGTGATTCGACTACAAGTGATTCGGATGATGATCTAGAAGAAGGAGATTATAAGGTGTTAGAAATTATGGAGGGTAGTAAGGAGGAGGAAGAACTTAGGAGTACTTTGATTCATACCCTAAAGGAAAGAAACCGCTTATCACCATAACGTGGTTAATTTTCCAAGACCACCTTCGAGCCTCGCATAAGGAGGAAACCCTAAAACATCAAAATACCGTGTATGATTGGATACTTATACAGGGATCACACCTACATTGACTATAAGGCGCCCATGAATATAATGTCTAGGCTCTATTACAATTGGATCATGAGCAAAAACTAGAGCCTATGAGGGACCCTTTCACCCCAGGAAAGCAAGTAACTATGTGGGAGGTTAAGGGATTGCACATGTTCATAGGTAACTTCATATAGGTGTGATTTCATGATTCTGGAAAATGTCAAGGAATTATTGATGGGTTTTAGGAGATGTGATACTTGGGAAACCATTTATAGAGGTCTAAGATGGTTTATGATAAAGAAAGGGATAATCGAGTTCTCAAATGAAGCCGAGAGTGTTAAGTATATAATGCCCCATAAAATAAGAATTATGAGGGCATGGATGATTTAGATATAGATAACATTCCGCATTCAAGTAGTTGGAAAAACAAAGTCTACTACATCGCTTGTCTTAAACTGGGGCTGAATATATTCGTGATGAGAGAAGAGTTAAGGAGATCGAATGGGCCTCTAAGATTAAGAAAACGTGGGAACACGACTTGAGTCTAGCTACAAGACTCTTAAATACAGAAAAGCGCTTCGTGGGAGGCAACCCATGCTTAATTGTTTGCTTGTTAGTGTCATGTATCTTTTATTAATTGTTTATCCTCATGTTTAAATTTGTAAAATGCTTTATTTTGTTTTAACCTCGTCTTAATTGCATATAAAGGTATTTTACATAAGGGATAAGTGTAGGGAGGATTACACACGTTTTCAAAAGAAACGTAAACATGAGAATAACAATTAACTAAAAGATATATATGTTTGTTTGTTCGAGTCAAATGCTTGTATCGAGTCATAATGGATGTTTTGCGAAATTTTCCAGTTCTAAAGATGTAAATTTTCCGAATTTTTACGGAAAATCGCAGACCGGTTTTGTCGGGATAACTGTGACGCGTCAGATTGCAACTTTGACGACGTCGGGAAGGAGTAAAACATCGATTACTTTTCTCGTTTTGAGCTACTTATAAATTTTGGAATTTTCCGGTCTTAATTTTCTTAGAAATTACGTAAACATCCATTCCACAAGCATTATATCCTAGTTTAAATCGAGTTTTATATATATTATTACCGCCGATTTTACTGCGAAGGTTTCGTTTGTTTTCTTCAAGTGTGCGAGTTTAGTTTGTCAGAAGAAGTTACACAAGATTGGAAGGAGCTTTTCACAAATAATTCTTCTTGAAAAGGATTTAACCACCACT
>CM040241.1:29103241-29143241 GCA_022545495.1 Chrysanthemum lavandulifolium | reverse complement strand
TACTTTTCAAAAAAAACTTTCACGTGATAGTACTTTTTGCAGTTACATTACCTACTCATCCACTTTTGCGTTACATTACTCTACTCATCTATTATCATAGGTCAATATCTACTAAAACAATATAATAAAGTATGTGTAGTGCTTTGATTTATTGCTATATGGTGGGTCGGATGTCTCCCACTTTAATTTATTGCTATTCTCGTTACCTGTTTAGGTTTTTGTACTCATGTTCTCATATTGTCCATATACAATGTAAAGTTTTATTTCATGGTTGGATTAATGATAGTTCGATTTCAGACAATGCTTTTTTCTTTTTCTTTTTTGACCGATGAGTATGTAGGTAAGCTTTTAGAAATTTAATCATGCACATATGGCTTTAAGCCTTTTACTTTTTTGGTGTGGTTTACATTACTTTTGTGTCTAATAATGATGAGTATGTAGGTAAGCTTTAAGCCTTTAATCATGCGCATATCACTTCAACATCATTTAAAATTTCAAAGTTAAAATAATATTTCAAATACCTCAAAATTCAAAAGTTTTATCATTTCAAAATTTTCGAGATTTTAACATTTTTAAAACTTCAAAATACCTTATATCAAAAGTTTTACCATTTTGAAATAGTTTCAAATTTGAAACTTTGAAAGCTATAAACTTACACTTATTTACACACCAAAATAAAAAATAGATCTACCTAAAAATAACAAAAGTAAACTACAAATAATTAAATAAAATTTACCAACAAATTAAAATAAAATTACAAATTCACAAGTAAAACAAATCTTGCACATCAATACACAAACAAATCTAATAAAGAAATATAATCACAAAATTATTACTTATAAAATTATTACTTACATAAACTGTGATAAAAGTTTGTGTAAATTTCATAACAATATTTATACAATAAATATTCTAACCAATAGAAAAACTTTATAGTCGAACCATGAGTTTTCAGGCACAAATACATAAGAAATTGTGGCACCTGCAGTTTCCAGCGGCGACCACAGCAACAGCCACCTCAGTGTTAGCGACTACAGCGACCTTTCCAGCGACGACAGTACGCCGTATCTGCGACCACAGCAACGACCGTATCTGCGACGACAAGTTATTCCGGTGAGGCAGCAGTGGCAGAGGGTTCCAGCGGAGGTAAAGGCGGCTGTAACAAAATATTATACCAAACATGATAAGAAACATAGATCAATAAAAAAAATATAAAAAACACATAGATCTACAATAAAGTCTATAGATCTACAAATAATTATGTAGATCTAAAAAATAAAAAATAAAAAAACCTTCATAAATTATTCAATAAACATATATCTATTAAAAAAAAACTTATGAATACCTCAAAACGTGAAAAAAAAATTTTGGTGGTCGTAGATCTTAGCGGGTATTGATGGTTTCGGCGGCGGTGCGTTGGTTTCTGTGATGGAGATTCCGTCGAAAGCGGCGTCGGTAGCAGTAGATCTGAAAAATAAATCAAAAGTATTTTGGTATGTGCTAAAACACATACCTTTTCTATATCAAACCGACCCAAAACAACCAAGAAAGAGCCGTTTATTGCTAATATCATTGTCTTCTTGAGTTTGTGCTTGTCAGTCTGGATATGTAAAAACACGAAAAGAAGTTTTAATTAGGCGTAAATCCGAGCACGAGAGATCAAGAGAGTTTGAGCTGAGCCGGAAGGTCGAGATTGCGCATTTTGGAAGATTCTATTCTCTGAGGATGATTTTTGAAAGTTTTAATCAAGATTGAAGAAATGTCAAGATCAGTCCCTGAACTTTGAGCTTTTGGCAGAATTTACCCTTCAAGTTTCAAAAGTTGCAAATCAACCCTTGGATTATTTGACATTGCCAATAATGATCCTTGAAAGACAATTTCAGAATTTATAGTTTTGATCCCTGGAATTTCATTTTGTACACAATTAGTCCCTAAATTGCTACTTGGATCACTTTGCATGTCCTAAGCCCAAAATAAACAAACAAAAAACCCAATCATTTAACGTTTCATCTATTTACATTTATATACTAACAAGTTTATTCAAACCTAAATTTTAGTTAACCGTTCTACCAATACCCAATACTATATGATAATTGCATACATTACAATGCTCGCATAGTTTACTGACACGAAATCATGTTATCAATGTTTGTCAAACCACGTGATCATAACCTCACCCTGAATCGATTGTCCATAATACATTAGAATAGGTTAATGATCAGATGTTAAATGTTGACTGTATAAGACAGTAGATTACTGTTAAGTTAGCATAGTCATTAGATTAATCATTTATTTATAATTATTCAAAGTTCAGTTTTAAGTGATGTAGTAATTATGGTTAGTATTATATTTATTATGTTTAGTCAAGTAGTATATTAATTTAAGTTATATCTTAGTTAATTATTTTATTGTATTGTTTTTCATATATTATATTTATTAGTTATTAATATTATATGTTATTAGATTGTTTTGAATTCATTACATAACTAATCTTAATTAGTAAGTATATTGGAATGTAATTAATGAATGTTATTGTATCATGGTGGATTAGCTGATTTAAGTCTATAATGTTATATGTAGATTATAGATTTAGTTTAATGAATTCATCATGTTACTTGTGATAGATTATTATCATTGATATTGATTCTTGAGATTTATAGTTGATTTGTATTTCTTAATAGTATTGTTGAAGTTAACGTTTTCTAATATTGTTTTGTAGTTATTGTCATTTAGTTACTTTTATTTTGACTTGTTATTAAGTTAGAGTCTCATAATTAAGATCTTTAGTTCATGTGATATTAAAATCGTTTAAGTGGTTTCTATATTATCTTAAATTGTTAATGGAGTTTAGTGAAATTATATATTTAAGTACGTATTTGAATATTAACTAATAATTGTTGGCTTTAATTGCTAAAGTCTTTGATTAGAATTTATTAAGTAATCAATTAGTTAGTGTGAATTTAAATTTACTATAGTTAATATTCACAATAGTTGCATTATTACATATAACTTGCATTCATAATCTCAATAGTCAAACGTTTATTGTAAAATTAATGATATATTGTGGTTTGAATTTAAATTATTATTAGCATCGTTTTACACATAATATTTAGTTTTTAAACTGTCAAATGAGTTATATTGCATTATTAAAGTATAACGTTGTTAATTAGATTCTGATTAGAGTGTATATGACAAAATTGTAATTTTTTAAATTACACTTTAACATTGATGTTTAATCTATGTGCTATTATAGTACTTTGCGTTTTTATAAGTTATTCCTATGTTTCCTGCATTATTTTTCTAACTAGATTTTTAATATCTCATTAGTTTTATATATTAGCTTGTTGTAATTTGCTATGAATGCATAGTTTTTAGTATTTGTAATGTAGTTTATAGATTCAATAATTATCATTAATCAGCTTTCTATAATCATTTATATTACATTATTTAATAATTAATTTCTTTTCATATTTTCTTTTATAGATCATTTTAATTTTTTAGTTATATTAAATTAAATTAATTTTTAATCTTTTTAATCAAATTTAGAATTAATATTAAATTTTAAATTTTAAATCTATTAAAATAAATTTAATTTCATATAATTAATTCATAATATTACTAATTTTAATCTATTTATTATATAATCATATTTATTAATATTTAATAGTTTTTGAATAATATATACATTTTAAATTTATTAATTTATTTTCTAATTTTCTAGATTTTTAAATATTTATTTTAAGTTTTAATATTATTAATTAATTAAGATTAAATTAATAAATAGTTTTAATTCAAATAGTTTAAATCTTATAGTAAGTATTAAGGTTTTTCTAATTTTACGTAATTTATGGTATCTTTAATTTTAGTATTTTTAGTTTAAATTGTATCTTCTATTCTTATTCGATATGCTTAGATTCCTATTTACTTATCACTATTTTGCTAAGTAGTTTGACCATTCATTTTACCTCTTAGTGTAAACATTACATTAGTTAAATTTAAATTAGTTTTAAATAGTTTTAAATTAGTAGAAAATAGAAAATTAATCGAAAAATACAAAAATAGTTTTGAAAAGTCTTTTGTGATATTTTAGATTTTTTAAAAGTAATTCCATAATTTTCCTCTCTTTTCATAATTTTTAGATATTTAGTTTTATTTTTAAAGTTAATAATTAGTTTTAATTCTAATAAAATCAAGAAAAATCCTAAAAATAGTTTTAATTCATAATTAGTTTTCTAATATCATTTTTAGAGTAAAAGTAATTTTAGGTTATTTTAGGAGTTAGAATAGACGTAATTGCTTTTTATTCGCGTTTCGTTTAAATTCGTTTTGCTTTTAGTCTTAGATTTGAGTAGTTTGCCTTAATTCTTAGGATTTCCCATAGATTTTATGTTCCACTTGCTTTCCTTATCCCGTAGTTTAGAATATATCATTTTACCCCTTCATTATTCAAATCCCGATAATCGAGACGTGAGTTGAAATTCCATTCAACCTCGTTCGAACGATCTCGGTGCTCAAACCTAACACATTTGAGTTACCCAATATACTACTACTTCTTCTCATATATTATTGGTCGTGTTAAACTCGAGCGTTTTAAGTTTCTTACGGTTAGTCATTCACAAGTGGCTAGCTTGTGTGAGAAAACTTGACGTGTTTTGGATTCAAAAACCGAAAAATCTAATCAATTTTTAGGCGCCGCCATAAAAGTAAAAAACCAACAAAAGGAGGGCTTGAAGCGAGTTTTCGATTCCGTCTCGAATCGTGTGCATTTGAAGATCCTTCCTCGTGAAGTTATCGTTGATATTTGTACATATCCCTTTTATAAAAACCCAAAAGATTTTCCTTTTCAAAATTTGTTTTAAAAACCAAAAATATTCTTCTTGTATCCTCTTAACCCGATAATTCTTTTCTTTTACCCTCTATATGTTTAATTCTCATGGATACGATCAATTATTGTCATTGCCATTGCAAAGGCCGTATGGAAGAGAAACAAAGTCTTAATCCGAATGTGTATGTGAGAGATGTGGACAACCCGGTTCTAAAAATCTTGCTATTGGTGCGACTTAGCCGACAAACAATCTCGATGACTCTAAAAGTTTTTCGACCATCCACCACAACCCGAGATATGTTCTTATCGTCGTTGCCTTCATTGCCAAAGCCGTATGGAAGAAAATCAATTTCGTGTTTGAAATGTATATGTGATTGGTGCGGAAATAATTGTCGGAATGGATTTTGTGATGTATGCAATAATTTTATTAATCCAAATCCAGATCTCGCCTGTCTTTATGCACGGCTAGAACAAAAGAGTGCTCTTTATAATGACATAATTGTAGAACCCTCGATTCCTACTCCTTCTCCGTGAGGAAATGGAATATGTTTCGAGCCGAAGTGACTCCGAGCCTATCACGGATAATTCTTCGATTTATCGACTCTTGTGTATATGGTGCAATGGACCCGAATATGGTGGGAATTGTCCGCTTGTAGCAATGGAAAATCAGAACCGAGTTTCACCACAATCCTGACTATGAGACAACCGATTTCCCTAACCAACCTTTGTACCATGAGCCGGATTCATATTCTTGTGAGTACTGTGGTGGTCCTCACCAAGGTTTTCAATGTCAAGTTCAATTTAACAACTCAACCTTTGGTTATGAACCTTACCCGTATTCGTCACAACAATCATACTGTTGTGAGTATTGTGGAGGTCCGCACGTTAATTTCGATTGTCAGATGCAAAACCCGATTGCTTACGAGCAAGTTCCTTGTGATAATTACGATTATGCTTATAACACACCTCCACAATACCAAGAAATTCAACCACAAACTCCGTTAGATAATCAAGAGTTTCACCAAGGTTTTCTCAACATATTACAAGAGTTAAAAGAATTAAAAGAATTGCTTCATGAACCTGTTCAAGAAAAAGATCCTAATCAGAAAACCTATCGTGAATTATTAGCTGAAGAGGCCACAAAAGTGATCCAACATCGTCCAACTACCTATTATTACGATTCGATTCGATGACGATTATACTCCTCCGGTGGCAATCCCACCCGTTTCGAGCCTTTCATTTCCGACTCTTCCCTTCACTCACGCCGGTTGAGAGAAGTGACGTTCTTTGGAAGAGGTCGATGATTCTATTTCTACGGACATTGTTGCACCCGTTGACTCTTTCATAATGGGGATGAGCATCTTAGTACTATTCCGAAATGGAATCATCTAATGTTGAGATCCTTATCCCAATCCCAAGAGAGTCCGAGTGGGTTGTTGTTGATATTTGTGATGAGCCTTCTCTTGATATTTCAAATGATCATGTTGAGATGTTCTCCGATTCGATAATGATTCTTATGGAGACATCGATTTTTCGACGATTTACCTTCCGAGCCCGAGAAGAAGAAAATGATTTTAAGCCAGAAGAAGAAGAGATTGAGCCCGATGATATTGAGATCGAGGATCCAGCATTACGTGAAACATTGTCAAATGTTTATCTTCTCATTGCCAAAATTGAAGCCCTTAACAATAATTCAAGTTCGCATCCTATCTCCATTAAAGATAGTGATTTCTTTCCCGAGCTTGAGACTTTCTGATTTGATGAAGAGATTAGTGGCAATCCCACTATTGATGATGTTTATCCTCCGATTCTTGAGCGATTCTATTTTGATGTTGATGTGAGCAAAGTTTTGAGCGAGATTTCCGATACTCCGACAAATGACCCAATCATTGAGGAAGCCGACTCATTTCTTGATGACTTGATACCACCGGGTATTGAGGATGTTGTGAATGATCCCGGGGATATGTTGTTCTTGATGGTTGCTTGACTCCTTTTCTAATGAGTCCACCATCACGTATCCCGTTGAGCCCGCATGTGAAGACAAGATTTTTAAACCCGGATATATGCATTGATGAGTTCTTTGTTAAAACCATTGTTCGAGATAAGGATCCTCCGATGGATGCCTTCATTATTGAGCCGACACATCTTATCTTTTACCATGAGCTCCCATCTTTCTTGGAGTTTTCTCATTGTGATCCGTCATTCTTTCGTCCACCCGCAAAACCACCGGATGATGGATCATTCTTTCATGTTATACCTTATGTGCTTGATGCCGACATTTTCTTTCCCACCCATCCCACCCAGTCTCATTCCTTCGGAATGAGGACACCGTTTTGACCACGGTATCTCTACCACTTTCTTCCCAAGGACAAATGAATTCGGGACGAGTCAAGCTAGCGACTCGGTGATCAAAACATGGCGCTTCGTGGGAGGCACCCCATGCTTATCCATCTATCTTCTTTCTATTTTCTAATAAGTGACGCGAAGGGGTCTGCCTCTTCGATTTCTCGTGTTTGGTTGTTTGTGATGTTGTGTGTAGGATGTTCCCGATATGAAGACTCTCGTGCTCGAAGTTTGTCTTTTCTCCACTCGAGTTTCATGATCGATGCTGATGGAAATCCGATATCCTAATCTTATCGACTAACGTTTATCTTCTAGCATACTTAATAAACGGCTTTTAGATTTTCGTGATACCCTTGCTTTAAACATTGAGGACAATGTTTCGTTCTAGTCTGGGGTAGGGTAATCTTCAATTTGATTTGACCGCACTTGCTTATTTTTGTCGTGTTTCTCTCGCAACCCCGTTTTTCCTTAGAAAAAGAAAAATTGTGCAAAAATGAGAAAAATTTAAAAAATTTTGTAAGCTTTTGTTAAGTCTTTTTGATTGAAAAGTTTTGCTAGTCTCTTAGAAAAGAAGCTATAAAATGCGAATTCTAGCTCAAAAGGTCAAGATTTTGCAAGTTTCCCTGAGTGACTTTAAATATGCATGACTTGATTTCATTAGACGAAGCATTTGCTAAGTTAATATATGTTCTGACACCTTGTTGACTTTCCGCTGGTGAGAGTAGGAATAGAATTCTGACTTGACCGGGCGTGTTGAGCCCTAGCTTGTTCCTTAACCATAGATAATCTAAAATTATCGGCTAAGCATCCATGGATCTCATTATTTGAGATTTTAAATTTGCGAGATCGAGAAATGATAGAGTTACTTATGAGTTTAGATGCTAAGCGTGGAGTAGTTGGTTCTCTTTAGAGCCCATCGAAGGTACTTATGGCTTTTGTTCCCACAAAATTGTTTCACCCATATCTGTCTAAATAATTAGAGATGTCGAGTTTTTGGCGATAGTTAGTTCTTTACCTTCTTAAAAGAATCTTTGTTTTAAAAATTGGGTACACATCAAGGATCCGTAATAAATAAAGAAATAAGTGATATGTGAAATGTAATAAGTAAAGTTGTGAGTCATGGTGTCGAGATCGGACCCTTGGATCTTTAGCCGGATTGAGTGAGGTCTTAGCCTAGCCACCGGGATCCTCATTTCATGAAGCCTATAGTCTTGGAATTACCCGTGAAGCTCCGTGGTTCATAGCTCATATAAGTAAGGTATAAGTGCAATATATAAAAAAAAAAATAAATAAATAAATAAAAAAAAATGATGAAAATGAAAAAGTCAAAAGTTAGTGAATAAAATTCCTTGATGTGGACCTCATTTTTGGGACAATGGTTCTTGAGAGAAGGCGGATAACTAATTATCGACTTAGCTTTGTATCTTTATCGGAATAAAAGTTATCGAAACGAGAATTTGAAGAAATTCATTTCTCACAAAAATAAAAATTCTAGAGGAAAATAGGAAAATGGGAACAAAAGGTAATTACACAAGTAACTTCCATGGGTAGTGTTAGCATCTAGAGTCATATGTAACAATGATTTCGATTTTACGCTTAGTTTGGGACTTGTGAAAATCGGGACGATGTATTCTATCCAGTATGGTCACTTCACACTGTGTTGTGTTTTCTACTCCGTGATCCTAACGTGTCGTTTGAAAAATGTTGGAGTTATTGATCGATATGAAAGTTCAACAAACCGTCATTCATAATCGGAATGTGCTTAATCGATAATATCTACATGTGAAATAAAAGGTAAGCAGGCGTTTTAGAATTAAGGCTTTCTTAATCTACTTTCTAATTGGTTTGTCTAGGAATTTCTTTTAGTCTACTTCTTCATACCTATAATTGGTTTAGTAGAAAGAGATTGAAATCCTTGGTTTTAGAAGCGTGAGTTGATTGCATTGCGTGAGGACACGACAATGGTCTCGTCTGGGTATTTTGGTATGTGCTAAAACACATACCTTTTCATTATCAAACCGACCCAAAACAACCAAGAAAGAGCCGTTTATTGCTAATATTTGTTTTCTTGAGTTTGTGCTTGTGCAGTACGGATATGTAAAAACACGAAAAGGAACCAAATCGACGTAAAACCGAGCACGAGAGATCAAGAGAGTTTGAGCTGAGCCGAAGGTCGGGATTGCGCATTTTGGAAGATTACATTCTCGAGGATGATTTTGAAGTTTTAATCAAGTTTGAAGAAATGTCAAGATTAGTCCCCGAACTTTGAGCTTTGCGAAATTTATCCTTCAAGTTTCAAAAGTTGCAAAATCAACCCTTGGATTATTTGACATTGCCAAGTTTGATCCTTGAAAGACATTTTCGAATTTACAATTTTGGTCCCTTGAATTTCATTTTGTACACAATTAGTCCCTAAATTGCTACTTGGATCACTTAAATCATGTCCTAAGCCCAAAATAAATAAACAAAAACACACGTCCAATATTATTACCCGGTCCAAGCCCAAATCCTATCCCATACCCGGTATTCTCAAACCGGTTTACTTATACCCTTTACCCATTTTAACCCGTCCCACTAAACACTTATAACCGGTCAAACTTTGAAATAAATATTAACAATCCAAACGCTGCTTGTTTTTCCCCAAAACCAAAATAAACCCAGGATACAATGAACCCTAAAACACCGTTGCAATCAATTGACCAAAATTACCATCATTAAGGGCAATATGGTACTTTACTCTGACACACACACGACACATGGGTGCCATGTCAGCAATCCGTGTGTCACATACACCAATCCCTTGCTTCTGATTGGTCCAATATGCGTAGCTTAAATGATCCAAGGGTTTAGATGAAAGGATTGCAAATGCGATTGATCTAATGGTGATAAAGGACTCAGAGAAAGCACATATCTCAGACTTCTGGATTCTTCCATGAGCTCAAGACCCCAAGCTGTTGCTATAAATACCCTTACATTTCTTCATTGTAATATCAAGTAGTTTTAGAGTAGAGTTGATTAGGAGTAGTATAGAGTGTATTTCGAGGAGATTTAATTTTTTTTAATGTTTTAGTTCAATTCCGATATTATAATTTCAAGTTGTACTAATACAAAGTTTTAATTCAAGCTTTAATTCTCTTCAAATTTATATCATTGTTTCATTATTTTCATTTCACTTATTATACTTTCAAACAGTTACTTGAGCTTTTATTAAATCTGTTTTAGTTTGTTCACTACTCAACTCTCTCAAATTTTCACTGATCAATAAAAGTTAAATATGCGGTCATAATGGAAACATGGTTACGAATTGTTGATACATGGATGGATTTGGGGTGATTTTGAGTTGATTTGGGTTGATAGCGTTTAGGATAGTGGATCGATGGTTTTATAGCATGTCATTGTGACAAGGACTCTTGTAAGTCCCATAAATTTTGATTCTTAATTTAATTAGGTTTGTTTAGATTGTGTTTAGTTTAGTTCTCTGTGTTATTATCGCTTTTATTATCATATTGTTTGTCATTAGTAGCTTAGTATCATTTATGCAAATCTTACTTGTTCTTCGCATTGTTCTTTCTATTATGCTCATCTAGATCATTATAATTAGCTTATTTTGTCATTGGTAGTTAAAGTTAGAGTTATTGCATCATATTAAAGTAATCGAATCTAGTATTGATGTATTTTGAATTAGAATTTGCAAAACATTTTGTAAGTAGTGTTTGGCATTAAGCTCATTTCTAAGTTTAAGGTTAGATCGGTGGTTAAGTTTAGGTGATAGAAGTTTATAATTGATATTTGCATCCATTTCGGTCCTTAGTTTGCATATATTATCACTAAAAGTCAATTTGGCAATTATTTGATCTCAATTTTCATCGTTAGGTATTAGAAGATTTAGCTTGATAAGTTTAGAATTTAGTATAGAAGCTTAGATTCACTTTAGTTCGACTTAATTCATCATACACTTCATCTTATAAGCATTAGAATCTCAAATTAGTCAAAATCGGTTTATGTGTCAAAAGTCATAGTAATTAGTCAACTTTTGATCTTTCATGTTTCAATTTAGTCCAAAAGTGTCAAAGTTTGGATTTAACAACTTAACTTGGTGGTTTTCAAAGTAGCATTTTAGTTAATTTCAATTTTTTAAAGGTAAAATCACTTGTTTGGTACATTAATTCCCCGCATAGATTCTAGGTTAGTGATTCAGTCTTGAGGTCGAGAAGCTTCAGCTTGAAACTTTTGGTTTTGTAATCTTTGGTTGGTGGTCTAAGCCTCACTTTGCATTAGCTCATCTGTTAAGCTTAAAGTAGGGGTCTAAATCATTATTTTGCTTAAGTGGCGCTTGCTTAAATCTTGGTAGATCACCTTATTAGCGTGTTAGGAGTAGCTGCAATTAGTTGCTTTAGAGTATTTTATAGTATAAGTTAGCTTCAGTAATCATTTGGTGCATTATAGTGCTTATTTGCTTATTTTAAAGTGCTTATTTCCATATCGATTTACACTCACTCTCATTTTCTCTCACATAAGCCCATGTTTTATATTTTCATAGCTTTAGAATAACATTTTAGAATTTTCCTGAATTTTCATAATTTTTAGTCACTGTTTAGTATTTTTCTTATTTAAAATAGCTTTTAATCACTTTTAAATAGCTTTAATTGCAAATAATTGAGAAAAGTTCCAAAAATAATTTTTCAATTTTAATAGATTAAGATAAATATAAAAAGCATAAAAATATTTTTCCTATTTTTCCCCTTTTATTTGGTATTTTCACAATTTAAATTAGATTTAAATAGTTTTAAATTAGTAGAAAATAGAAAATTAATCGTGAAAATAAAAAATAGTTTTGAAAAGTCTTTTGTGTTATTTTAGATTTTTAGAAAGTAATTCCATAATTTTCCCCTTTGTTTTTATAATTTTTAGATAATTAGTTTTATTTTTAAAGTTAATAATTAGTTTTTAATTAGAATAATAATCAAGAAAATTCCAAAAAAAATAGTTTTAATTCATAATTAGTTTTATAATATCATTTTTAGAGTAAAAGTAATTTTAGGTTATATTTAGGATGTAGATTAGTCGTAGTTGCTTTTTATTCGCGTTTCGTTTAAATTCGTATTTGCGTTTTAATGTAGATTTGAGTAGTTTGCCTTAATTCTTAGGATTTCCCATAGATTTTAGTTCCATATGCTTTCCTTATCCCGTAGTTTAGAATATATCATTTTACCCCTTTTCTTATTCAAATCCCGATAATCGAGACGTGAGTTGGAAATTCCATTCAACCTCGTTCGAACGATCTCGGTGCTCAAACCTAACACGTTTGAGTTACCCACATACTACTACACTTCTATTATTGGTGGTCGTTAAGTCTCGAGCCGTTTTAAGTTTCTTACGGTTAGTCATTCACAAGTGGCTAGCTTGTGTGAAGACTTGACGTTTTGTTTTGGATTACGTTAATCAATTTTTAGCCACCCATAAAAGGGCTTGTAGCGAGTTTTCGTATTCCGTCTCGAATCGTGTGCATTTGAAGATCCTTCCTCGTGAAGTTATCGTTGATATTTGTACATATCCCTTTTATAAAAACCCAAAAAGATTTTCCTTTTCAAAATTTGTTTTAAAAAACCAAAAAATATTCTTCTTGTATCCTCTTAACCCGATAATTCTTTTCTTTTACCCTCTATATGTTTAATTCTCATGGATACGATCAATTATCGTCATTGTTTTCATTGCAAAGGCCGTATGGAAGAGAAACAGTATCGTTGTCTTAATCCAGAATGTGTATGTGAGAGATGTGGACAACCTGGTTCTAAAAAATCTTGCTATTGGTGCGACTTAGCCGACAAACAATCTCGATGACTCTAAAAGTTTTTCGACCATCCACCACAACCCGAGATATGTTCTTATCGTCGTTGCCTTCATTGCCAAAGCCGTATGGAAGAAAATCAATTTCGGTGTTTGAAATGTATATGTGATTGGTGCGGAAATAATTGTCGGAATGGATTTTGTGATGTATGCAATAATTTTATTAATCCAAATCCAGATCTCGCCCGTCTTTATGCACGGCTAGAACAAAAGAGTGCTCTTTATAATGACATAATTGTAGAACCCTCGATTCCTACTCCTTCTCCGGTGAGGGAAATGGAATATGTTTCTGAGCCCGAAGTGACTCCCGAGCCTATCACGGATAATTCTTCGATTTATCAGCTCTTGTGTATATGGTGCAGCGGACCCGAATATGGTGGGAATTGTCCCGCTTGTAGCAATGGAAAATCAGGAACCGAGTTTCACCACAATCCTGACTATGAGACAACCAATTTTCCTAACCAACCTTTGTACCATGAGCCAGATTCATACTCTTGTGAGTATTGTGGTGGTCCTCACCAAGGTTTTCAATGTCAAGTTCAATTTAACAACTCAACCTTTGGTTATGAACCTTACCCGTATTCGTCACAACAATCATACTGTTGTGAGTATTGTGGAGGTCCGCACGTTAATTCCGATTGTCAGATGCAGAACCCGATTGCTTACGAGCAAGTTCCTTGTGATAATTACGATTATGCTTATAACCCACCTCCACAATACCAAGAAATTCAACCACAAACTCCGTTAGATAATCCGAATTTCACCAAGGTTTTCTCAATATATTACAAGAGTTAAAGGAATTAAAAGAATTGCTTCATGAACTGTTCAAGAAAAGATCCTAATCGGAAAACCTATCGTGAATTATTAGTCAAGAGGCCGCGAAAGTGATCCAACATCGTCCAACTACCTATTATTACGATTCTGATTCTGATGACGATTATACTCCTCCGAGTGGCAATCCCACTCCCGTTTCTGAGCCTTGCATTTCCGACTCTTCCCCTTCACTCACGCCGGTTGAGAGAAGTGACGTTCTTATGGAAGAGGTCGATGATTCTATTTCTACAGACATTGTTGAACCCGTTGACTCTTTCATAATGGGGGATGAGCATCTTAGTACTATTCCGAAATGGAATCGTCTAATGTTGAGATCCTTATCCCAATCCCAAGAGAGTGCGGGGTTGTTGATATTTGTGATGAGCCTTCTCTTGATATTTCAAATGATCATGTTGAGATGTTCTCCGATTCGATAATGATTCTTATGGAGACATCGATTTTGTCGACGATTTACCTTCCGAGCCCGACATAGAAGAGAAAATGATTTTGAGCGGAAGAAGAAGAGATTGAGCCCGATGATATTGAGATCGAGGATCCAAGCATTACGTGAAACATTGTCAAATGTTTATCTTCTCATTTCCAAAATTGAAGCCCTTAACGATAATTCAAGTTCGCATCCTATCTCCGTTAAAGATAGTGATTTCTCTCCCGAGCTTGAGACTTTCCGATTTGATGAAGAGATTAGTGGCAATCCCACTATTGATGATGTTTATCCTCCGATTCTTGAGCGATTCTATTTTGATGTTGATATGAGCAAGGTTTTGAACGAGATTTCCGATACTCCGACAAATGACCCGATCATTGAGGAAGCCGACTCATTTCTTGCTATTGATGACCCAATACCACCGGGTATTGAGGATGTTGTTATGAATGATCCCGAGGGGATATGGTTGTTCTTGATGGTTCTCTTGACTCTCCTTCTTCTGATGAGTCCACCATCACTTATCCCGTTGAGCCCGCATGTGAAGACAAAATCTTTAAACCGGGATATTCATTGATGAGTTCTTTGTTAAAACCATTGTTAGAGATAAGGATCCTCCGATGGATGCCTTCATTTTGAGCCTACACATCTTATCCCTTACCATGAGCTCCCATCTTTCTTGGAGTTTTCTCATTGTGATCCGTCATTCCTTCGTCCACCCGCAAAACCACCGGATGATGGATCATTCTTTCATGTTATACCTTATGTGCTGATGCCCGACATTTTCTTTCCCACCCAACCCACCCAGTCTCATTCCTTCGGGAATGAGGACACCGTTGACCACGGTATCTCTACCACTTTCTTCCCCAAGGACAAATGAATTGGGGACGAGTCGGGCTAGCGACTCGGTGATCAAAAACAGTAGCGCTTCGTGGGAGGCACCCCATGCTTATCCCTCTATCTTCTTTCTATTTTCTAATAAGTGACGCGAAGGGGTCTGCCTCTTCGATTTCTCGTGTTTGGTTGTTTGTGATGTTGTGTGTAGGATGTTCCCGATATGAAGACTCTCGTGCTCGAAGTTTGTCATTTCTCCACTCGAGTTTCATGATCGATGCTGATGGAAATCCGATATCCTAATCTTATCGACTAACGTTTATCTTCTAGCATACTTAATAAACGGCTTTTAGATTTTCGTGATACCCTTGCTTTAAACATTGAGGACAATGTTTCGTTCTAGTCTGGGGTAGGGTAATCTTCGATTTGATTTGACCGCACTTGCTTATTTTTGTCGTGTTTCTCTCGTAACCCCGTTTTTCCTTAGAAAATGAAAAATTGTGCAAAATGAGAAAATTTAAAATTTTTGTAAGCTTTTGTTAAGTCTTTTGATTGAAAAGTTTTGCTAGTCTCTTAGACAAGAAGCTATAAAATGCGAATTCTAGCTCACAAGGCCAAGATTTTGCAAGTTTCCTGAGTGACTTTAAATATGCATGACTTGATTTCATTAGACGAAGCATTTGCTAAGTTAATATATGTTTTGACACCTTGTTGACTTTCCACGGTGAGAGTAGGAATAGAATTACGACTTGACCGGCGTGTTGAGCCCTAGCTTGTTCCTTAACCATAGATAATCTAAAATTATCGGCTAAGCATCCATGGATCTCATTATTTGGGATTTTAAATTTGCGAGATCGAGAAATGATAGAGTTACTTATGAGTTTAGATGCTAAACGTGGAGTAGTTGGTTCTCTTTAGAGCCCATCGAAGGTACTTATGGCTTTTTGTTCCCACAAAATTGTTTCACCCCATATCTGTCTAAATAATTAGAGATGTCGAGTTTTTGGCGATAGTTAGTTCTTTGTCTTCTTAAAAGAATCTTTGTTTTAAAAATTGGGTACACATCAAGGATCCGTAATGAATAAATAAAGAAATAAGTGATATGTGAAATGTAATAAGTAAAGTTGTGAGCTGCGGTGTCGAGATCGGACCCTTGGATCTTTAGCCGGGATTGAGTGAGGTCTTAGCCTAGCCACCGGATCCTCATTTCATGAAGCCTATAGTCTTGGAATTACCCGTGAAGCTCCGTGGTTCATAGCTCATATAAGTAAAAGTATAAGTGCAAAAAAAAAAAAAAAAAAAAAAAAAAAAAAAAAATTGATGAAAATGAAAAAGTCAAAAGTTAGTGAATAAAATTCCTTGATGTGGACCTCATTTTACGACAATGGTTCTTGAGAGAAGGCGGATAACTAATTATCGACTTAGCTTTGTATCTTTATCGGAATAAAAGTTATCGAAGCGAGAATTTGAAGAAATTCATTTCTCACAAAAATAAAAATTCTAGAGGAAAATAGGAAAATGGGAACAAAAGGTAATTACACAAGTAACTTCCATGGGTAGTGTTAGCATCTAGAGTCATATGTAACAATGATTTCGATTTTACGCTTAGTTTGGGACTTGTGAAAAATCGGGACGATGTATTCTATCCGTATGGTCACTTCACTGTGTTGTGTTTTCTACTCCGTGATCCTAACGTGTCGTTTGAAAAATGTTGGAGTTATTGATCGACATGAAAGTTCAACAAACCGTCATTCATAATCGGAATGTGCTTAATCGTAATATCTACATGTGAATTAAAAGGTAAATGGGCGTTTTAGAATTAAGGCTTTCTTAATCTCTTTTGAGGAATTGCTACTTGGTTTGTCTAAACTGTTTTAAGTTTCTTACGGTTAGTCATTCACAAGTGGCTAGCTTGTGTGAGAAACTTGACGGTTTGGACATACCAATTTAAGGTTTCAGTAGAAAGAGATTGAAATCCTTGGTTTTAGAAGCGTGAGTTGATTGCATTGCGTGAGGACACGACAATGGTTTCGTCTGGGTATTTTGGTATGTGCTAAAACACATACCTTTTCTTTATCAAAATAGACCCAAAACAACCAAGAAAGAGCCGTTTATTGCTAATATTTGTGGTTTTCTTGAGTTTGTGCTTGTGCAGTACGGATATGTAAAACACAAAAGGAACCAAATCGACGTAAACCGAGCACGAGAGATCAAGAGAGTTTGAGTGAGCGGAAGGTCGAATTGTGCATTTTGGAAGATTTTATTCTCGAGGATGATTTTGAAAGTTTGAATCAAGTTTGAAGAAATGTCAAGATCAGTCCACGAACTTTGAGCTTTTGTCGAATTGACCCTTCAAGTTTCAAAAGTTGCAAATCAACCCTTGGATTATTTGACATTGCCAATAATGATCCTTGAAAGACAATTTCGAATTTACAATTTGATCCTTGAATTTCATTTTGTACACAATTAGTCCCTAAATTGCTACTTGGATCACTTTGCATGTCCTAAGCCCAAAATAAACAAACAAAAAAACCCACGTCCAATATTATTACCCGGGTCCAAGCCCAAAATCCTATCCTATACCCGGTATTCTCAAACCGGTTTACTTATACCCTTTTACCCGTTTTTAACCCGGTCAACTAAACACTTATACCGGTCAAACATTTGAAATAATATTAACAATCCACACGCGCGCTTGTTTTTTCCCCCAAAACCCAAATAAACCCAGGATACAAGAACCCTAAAACACCCTTGCAATCAATTGACCAAAATTACCATCATTAAGGGCAATATGGTACTTTACTCTGACACACACTGACACACGGGTGCCATGTCAGCAATCCGTGTGTCACATACACCAATCCCTTGCTTCTGATTGGTCCAAGATGCGTGACTTAAATGATCCAAGGGTTTAGATGAAAGGATTGCAAATGGGATTGATCTAATGGTGATAAAGGACTCAGAGAAAGCACATATCTCAGACTTCTGGATTCTTCCATGAGCTTAAGACCCCAAGCTGTTGCTATAAATACCCTTACATTTCTTCATTATAATATCAAGTAGTTTTTAGAGAGTAGATGTTGAGTAGGAGTAGTATAGAGTGTATTTCTGAGGAGATTTAATATTTTTGTTAATGTTTTAGTTCAATTCCAGTATATGTAATCAAGTTTTATTAATACAAAGTTTATTTCAGTTTTAATTCTCTTCAAATTTATATTACTGTTTTGTTATTTTCATCTCAGCTTATTATACTTTCAAACAGTTACTTAAGCTTTTATTAAATCTGTTTTAGTTAAACCTCACTACTCAACTCTCTCTCTCAAATATTTCATAGTGATCAATAAAAGTTAAATATGCAGTCATAATGGAAACATGGTTCTGAATTGCTGATACATGGATGGATTTGGGCTGCTTTTGATAGATATTGGGTTGATAGCAGTTTAGGATAGTGGATCAGTGGTTTTATAATTTCTTCAGCATGTCATTGTGACAAGGACTGATGTAAGTCCCATTGCTTTTTTGATTCATTAAACAGAATTAGGTTTGTTTAGATTGTGTTTAGTTTAGTTCTCTTAGTTATTATCAGTTTTTCTTATCATATTGTTTGTCATTAGTAGCTTAATATCATTTATGCAAATGTTCTGTTCTTGTCTGCATTGTTCCTGTCTCATCTACTCATCTGTTCATCTGCATAATTAGCTTATTTTGTCATTGGTAGTTAAAGTTAGAGTTATTGCATCATTTAGGAGTAATCTGAATCTGTATTGATGTCTGTTATGAATTAGAATTTGCAAAACTGTTTTGTAAGTAGTGTTTGGCATTAAGCTCATTTCTAAGTTTAAGGTTAGATCAGTGGTTAAGTTTAGGTGATAGAAGTTTATAATTGATATTTGCATCCATGTCAGTCCTTAGTTTGCATATATTATCACTAAAAGTCAATTTGGCAGTTAACTTGATCTCATAAGCTCATCAGTTAGGTATTAGAAGATAATTAGCTTGATTCAGGTTTAGAATTTAGTATAGAAGCTTAATTCAGCTTTAGTTCAGCTTAATTCATCATACACTATCAGATTATAAGCATTAGAATCTCAAATTAGTCAAAATCAGTTTATGTGTCAAAAGTCAAAAGTAGTAATATAAGTGGTTTTTGCAAATCTTAATTGATCTTTCATGATTTCAGTTTTAGACCAAAAGTGCTGAAATTTTGGATTTAACAACTTAACTTGGTGGTTTTTCAAAGTAGCATTTTAGTTAAACTTTCTGGAATTTTTATAAAGGTAAAATCAACACTTGTTTCAGACATTAATTCCCCTGTGCATAGATTCTCAATAACAACTAGTTGATTCAGGTTCTTGCAGAAGCTGTAGAAGCTTCAGTTTAGCTTGAAACTCGCTGAATATTGGTTTGTGTAATCTTTGGTTGGTGGTCTTGAGAACCTCACTGTTGGTTTTCCCATTAGCTCATCTGTTAAGCTTGTGCTTATGCTCAAACAGTAGGGTCTATATAGCTTATTAGCTTAAGTGGCAGTTTGCTTAAACCTTGGTAGATCACTGATTAGCAGTTAGGAGTAGATGCAATAAGTTACTTTAGAGTATTTTTAGTACACTTTACCTTCTGTAATCAATTGGTGCATTATAGTGCTTATTTGCTTATTATAAAGTGCTTATTTCCATATCTGTTACATTGCAGCTCTCATTTCATCCACATAAGCCCATGTTTTTATATTTTTCATAGCTTTAGTATAATATTTTAGATTTTCCCTGAATTTTTCATAATTTTTAGCTACTGTTTAGTATTTTTCTTATTTAAAAACAGTTTTTAATCATTTTAAAATAGCTTTTATTGCAAAAAATTAAGAAAAAGTTCCAAAAAATAATTTTTCAATTTTAATAGATTAAGATAAATATAAAAAGCATAAAAAATATTTTTCCCTATTTTTTCCCTTTTATTTGGTATTTTTCACAATTTAAATTATATTTAAATAGTTTTAAATTCATAGAAAATAGAATAATAATCAGAAAATTACAAAAATAGTTTTGAAAAGTCTTTTGTGATATTTTAGATTTTTGAAAATTAATTCCATAATTTTCTCTCTTTTTCATAATTTTTAGATAATTAGTTTTATTTTTAAAGTTAATAATTAGTTTTTAATTCTAATAAAATCCAGAAAAATCTTAAAAAATAGTTTTAATTCATAAATAGTTTTCTAATATCATTTTTAGAGTAAAAGTAATTTTAGGTTATTTTTAGGATTTAGAATAGACGTAATTGCTTTTTACTCGCGTTTCGTTTAAATTTCGTATTTGCGTTTTAGTCTTAATTTGAGTAGTTTGCCTTTATTCTTAGGATTTCCCGTAGATTAGATGTTCCACTTGCTTTCCTTATCCCGTAGTTTAGAAGATATCATTTTACCCCCTTCTGTTATTCAAATCCCGATAATTGAGACGTGAGTTGGAAATTCCATTCAACCCTCGTTCGGAACGATCTCGGTGCTCAAACCTAACACGTTTGAGTTACCCAATATACTACACTTCTTCTCATCTATTATTGGTCAGTGTCTGAGCCGTTTTAAGTTTCTTACGGTTAGTCATTCACAAGTGGCTAGCTTGTGTGAGAAAACTTGACGTGTTTTGGATTCTGTTAATCATATTTAAAAACTTATATTCGTAAAAAACTATATATATAAATCTATCAATAAAAATACTTTCATAAATTAAAAAAGATATATAGGTCTATAGAAAAGACACAACAAAAACCTCAAAACTCGAACATTCCTCAAATGAGTGGAGAGGTCTCGATAGTTGGGTTTTCGGTGATCGGTTTTTTCAGTGGGTGTGTGTTTCTTTGGTAGTGAAGGTTTTGGTGGTGGTGATGGTGTTCTTGAGATGGCAGCAACTGTGATTTGGGTGGTTGTTGTGTGGATTTTGGGATGGGATGAGATGAGAGATAAAATGTTACAATCTGTGTGTGTTTTTTTTGGTGGGTTGAGAGAAAAAAATGAAAGTAAATGGATGAGAGTGAGTGTTTTATGATTTTCTTTTTTAAGATGGTTTATGTATTTTTGTCGGTATGGAAAGTTTTAAGAATGGGTGTTGGTTTAGTGTGTGTAAATTTAGGCTTGGACGAAGGGTCGGATGGCTGAATCTTAAAATTGAGGCTCGGAGTTAGGATGGGAATATGCATGCTTTATAAGTAGAATAGATATATATATGTATATGTATATGTACATATATATATATATATATATATACATATATGTGTATATATATATATATATATACATATATATGTGTATATACATACATATATATATATATATATATATATATATATATATATATATATATATATATATATATATATATATATATATATATATATATATATATATATATATATACATATACATATATATATATATATATATATATATATATATATATATATATATACTAGATGGGCCACCAATGGGCATGACTATGAATATTGTTTGCATATGTTTTATAGCGAAAGAAGGATGTTAAATAATTGTAGGCAGATTCACACATTTATATGTTATCGACATACGAAACTATATATAATTTGTTCAATGGACCAAGTACCTACCTCTATTGCTTTCTTAACCTGAGCCGCTGCATATGTATAGACTCCAATTTCAGGACTGTGATGGTATACCAATTAAAATTAAACTCACGTATAGATGTAATTAATCAAACACATCTTAAACATTGTATCTTGAAAACTGTAATATACCTTGTGTCGGCGCCGACAGGTAGGAAGGTTTTTTGATCATTATATTCAAAGTCAATCTTTAAAGGGCGTCCTTCATTCTGGCTATAAGCCCTCCTTAAGGCCTGATTTGTCGTCTCGCCCCGTAGGCCCGAACGTAATGAAAACTGAAGTAACTTAATTAAAAAATGAAGCGTGAAAAAAGAAAGACTACCTCTATGATGACTTGTTTGGATTGGAGTCTCTCACTGCAGCTTACTTTTCAGAGAGCTTACAGCACCTCTTTACAATGACTATGGCTACAGGAGTTGTCTGAGCTTGCTGAACAGGCCAAGAGGTGGGCGGAAGTGGCTAGGTAAGACGAGTGCAAACAACATTGAACGTTATAAAGCCTCTCATTATTGCTTCTTATATCCATTTATTTTTTGTATTTGTCACTGAAGAAATCAAAATATACTTTTCAAAATACTGCCATGTAACATTATATGCATGGCGACTTCTAGCACTATCATAATATATAAGTGGAAAACAGAAGAAAATTTAAACCACAAGTTTTACAATTTTTACAATATTAATACTATATGGTTTATAAGCTTTTTACAATCATTTGCTATCGGAAATTAATATATCAAAAGTTAAAATACCTCTTTTTGGAAACGACATTATGACCATGCTGTTAAATAAGCAAATAGCTAGTGAGTTTTTGCTAACAACTGTAGTAATAAATCAACTTTCTATTAAAAATAATGATATCAGTACAGTTAGTCATTAAGAAAGCATAGAGAAGATAACTGAATGACAAAATAGAAACAAAAAAAAGTAAGCATAGATAGCACAAATCAAGGCTACAAATAAAAGTCTTTACCAAAAACAATGTGTTAACAGCTCAAGAACCTTTGAAAATATTAAAACTAATATGTAACCTACGTAGGATACGGGGTACTGCCAAGTCGGATAAAGAAGGGTTTTATACAAATAAAAAATAAAATAAAATAGAGAATATGGGCTAATGACACACCTCAAGTTCATCCACTTCCCAATCAAACTGACAGACAACGTTTAAAATTTCGGCCAAAATACATAAAGCAAATTAATGCTAGGCTGCTAGCATATATCGAAGCAACGTGGCGAGTTTGGTCTTGTTATGTGTTAGCAAGACTTGCACATAGTTCTTTATACAATCACATGTACTAAAAACCCTTTACTTGCTTTTTTATTAAAAAATCACATAAGTAAATATAAACAATCTCTTTATCAATCTTAAATGAAGCTGGTATCAAACTTTATAAATTAACTATTACTATTTAAGTTATAGGCGAATTTCAAACCGTTTGACCCATTAGGATATGTATCAGTATCTATTATTTTACTAACTGTTTCAGCATTAGGACGCTTCTTCTGCCACCTAGACCATTGTTCCTACTCCTTTATTGGCTTCCTAACTTTAGGATCAATTAACGGATGGGGTCGTCCAAGTTTTTATCAAGATCATACCCAGAGTTAACTGGAGGAGACATACTTATGTCATGATGCAACTCATGTATGATACGTTTTTCTCTAATACTTGCACCTGTTGAAAGTGTGTCTATGGAATGGTCAATATGGGAACCTGCATCAGCACAATGGATACAACTAATAGTAATTAAGTATGATATGAATCAATAGATAACACACCATCTAATCCAACCTTGTTGATAGCTTCAGTAATCATGGTTCCAATAACATCACCATTTATAGCAGAGGTTGAAGCAATGGGTTGAGTAAGATATAACAAATCGATTAGATGATGACTGAATGTATGTTAGATGTGAAGGAATGAAAATATGAAATATTTTTACCTCTAGTATCATCACAGCCTTTCACGGGTTGGGTCTCTTCTCCAGTTCCACAATCAAACCATGTATAGTCTCGTCAATACCCATCTTCAATGACACGGGGTTAGCACCAAATGGTACACTCAAGAGACCAAGTTTGATGATTCCACGTGCAAGAACCGATGCACTTGTTGTACCATCACCAACTGATTCGTTGGTTTTGCTTGCAGCCTATGCAAGTAAAATTAGCATGGAGTAAATGGTTAAGTGATTCGGATATTCATATCACAGGTAAATGAATAATTGGATAAGTATGAGGAGGTGAGTCATACCTATATAGTAAGTTGCAAGGGATCACAAATTCATGTATACATACACTTACATATCAGATACCAAAGAAAAGCAAAAGAAACCCCCTGATGAAATATCTAAATGATTCAGATAACTTAAGCGTTATGACTGCATATGCATACTTGTGATGTAAAATTCTTACATTTATAGTATAAAGTTATGCCAAGATGCAGCCAAGGGACAAAATTTCAAATCTTCTTGTCATAAGAAAGGCCTAAAATAACTTCTCGTGCACGATAAGACCTTGACCGTAAATAAGAGCAAAGATGGTCGATCTGTTTCAAAGCAGCTACTTCCAAGATCGATAACCTCACTTCACATATATTGTAGCTTTTCACTTCACATCTATCCAGATTTTAATACCCACATTTATCACCCCTAACAAATCATTATTATCACAAACAATGCAGCTCCTGGCATTTATTTGTTACTGTACGCTGTTTTCAGGCTAATTATCTAATAATATTTGAACATTCAATCCTTTTTGCAAGGTACTTAAGTAAGTCACATTTTTCAAATTCAGCAAAATCAAGATTATAATAACCAAAAACATACTTTAGTGCAGCTACGGATTTGTCTAGCATGCAATTCTGGAGATCTAATGCTGGACTTTTCAGGGTAACAACTTGTTGAAGGTATATCAGAACGGAACATATTTGATGGCTCAAAACGCCATTCAGATTCTGTATCAAAAAGGGCAGACTGGTCTTTCATCAGCCACTGCTCTAGACGAAATTATTGGTGAAGTTTCTGCCACAGTAGACATTTCTGGTGTTAACAAAAATATATCGATGTAATAAAGTATACTCTTAGCACTCACCTTTAAATTACAAATTGCAAATCTTTGCATTATGTTTTCCGTAACTTTGTTTGTCATTATTTTTCGAGGACACATAGAGTAGGTGATTCTGTTGTATAATGATTAAGGTATTAAAATGAATCAACAAACATTAAGAAGGGTGCGAGTGACATACCTTAAGAATATTATAAATCTTTATTACGTTGAGTTGTTCTTTGATGCCTCCCCAAGTGAGCTTTATATGCCTGTGGTGATTCCCCTTCACCTTCTTTATATAACTTACCTGTGTAGGTAGTCTGAAAATATCTTAACCCGCTGAAATACCTCACTTTCTGAATAGTGAGTCTTGTGGTTCATGTCATTCACAATCCAATTAGTCAAGATGAACCTAAAAGATACAATAAGATATTTAACAACAATGGTGTGTTATTCATGTTTTACTACTAAAATCAAACATAAAAGTTAGAGATAACTGGAATACACAAACACGTATTTAAGACTAAATTATTAAAAAAAAAGAGAGGCTATATTTAGGATACTGGCATAATGGGGAATGTTGGTGCACAATGGAAGAGCTCTCCAATACCATGCCCACAATAGGATTTTACCTGAAATCAAAAGAAGAAACGCTGAAACCAATCAAATAATTGGAGAGAAAATTAGAAAAACAAAATCTATATGAGAGAGAGCGCTGAACAAATTACCACTGACAATCCTGACATAGCAGCATGTCTATTAATAATTTCCCCAATTTCGCGAAAGCCTACTCCAAGTTTAACTGAGTTACTAAAACAGAACAAAGACGTATGAGTAAAGACTACGTGAGCAGATAATATTATCTAAATAATAATTCAACATGAGCGAATAAGAAAGCTTTGTTACTTGAACTATGCTACTTTTTCTACATAGGGAACTCGGGACATTTAAACTATCAATCATAAACGGGATAGCAATACTTACCAATAGCAATTGCTTTTCCATGCACTCATAAGTACATTTGACAAGTTGTTGAGATGCTTCCACATTACCAACAAAATAAGTTTCATTTAGGTCACCACGATATCAATCGGACAAAGTTCAAAGTTCCTCACCATGGACCCCTTTATAATAGATGGATACATCAATGTTGACAATATCTCCATCTTCTAGTTTCCTGCAAGCACACAGGAAAAAAAAAAAAAAAACACCTTATCAGGCTTAACAGATTCAGCTGAAGTAACACTAAGTACCGGTAATCAAAACTATACTGAATTTATATAATACATTACATGATGAATGTCAATGAAAACCAAGAGAACAGGTAGAAAAATAATATAATTCAAAATTTTCCAATACGGTGGATTGGTGGTGTGAATGAGTAACAACTTAAAAAATAACAAAATATACAAAAGTAGTTTAAAAATGCATAGGGTGGATACCTTCCTTCCGGAATCCCATGGCAGATTACTTCATTGACAGATCTGGCAACATAAACACTCATGTTAAAGAAAAAGACAGTAGAAGTCGAAGTACCTACGTGCAGCATGACTTTGGGAAAAAATGATAGTTAAGCGGAGACGGATAGGCTCCTGCAGTAAGTGATATAATAATAAAAAAACTTAATCAAAGTGGCTGTTATTGGCAATTGCATATAGACTTTTATTTGGTATGTCAAATAGAGTACAATTCAAGGATGAGATACTAAAACTCGACAACATTAATTTCATATGCTTAGATTATACTGCGGGAAAAGAAGACCTACCACTTTCAGATGAGGAAGAAGACCTAGCCCATCTCGACCTGTTAGGCCACATCCAATTAAGAATACCAATGATTTAAACTTTATTAATCTGTTTGATCCCTGCACACCTAAATTTCCAGACCCGCTATTAGTGTTTAGATTTAATCGAGAAGTAAGGCATGTGATTGACAATCCTCCTTCAAAGTTCATGCTTCTTCCGATGCTACTGCCACCACCAATGTTTCCAGCTCAACCTGTAATCCGAGAGCTAGGATTTCCTAAAATTGGTGACACCCCAACTCCAGAAATGGAATTTCGGTTACTGATTGTTGTAGTGGTAGGAAGAATTCCTGAACCACCAACTGCATACAATTATTAATTTAGTTGTATCTACTTGTTCTAAACTAAAAAAGTACTTTCATAAGTTGCCATAGTTGAGCTATTTAACTCAGGTCAATGAACTCTTACCCTTGTCAGGATTCGTCCAACTGGAGTCAAGTCAAAGAAGACCATTGGAGCAATGAAAATTGAATCACTAAAGCCAATAACTTGTTGTTTCCTGAAGACTCGTAAAACCAATATCAGTTATGATGGTTAAACCGAAAAAGCATAATCCTTTTGAGATGACAGCATAATCTAAGAGTTAAAGTGTAACAGAATCCCGACATTCTTTTATCAGACATGGAATGCTGCTATTCGTAGTTGTACCTTTTCCTTAAGCTGTTACAGAAATAAAATACTGCAAACACCTGAAGAAGGGTGAACATGAACATGTGAAACGACTGAACATTTTGGTCTATAAGCATCGCTACATGACTGAAGAAAGTTACAAATCCTTGATTTTATTCGATCGGACATAACTTTTTATATATAATAATAGTTTTAACATCTCTGATGCTGTTTTTACTTGTTTCTTTTATGCTCTTTTCAGCAATCTAGTGATTCATCACCATGGATTAATCACGAAACAGGAAAGCTGGTACTTATCTTTGGCTATGTTTAATTGCAATAACATGACTGAAACATCTATTGTATCAGATTGCAAAAGAACAATAAATAGATGCGGAAAATATATATTTACTTCAAATAAGCCAAACAGACAATAACAATAAATAAATACGAAAAAAAGCTAACCATGTTCGGCGTCCTCCTCCTCCTCGTCTTCATCTTCCGATTCGTTTACCAGAGCCTTAGTCTCAAAAAAATTCTTTGCCGCATTCGCACGTTCCGACCTACGTCCGCCACTACCGTAATCCTCATCATCGTCACCCTCCTCCTCTTCCTCATCCTCCTCATCATCATCATCGTCTTCCACAGCCGCATCATCTATAAATTCAGACCTCCGTCTCTTACCGGGAAAACACACAGATATACAGAAAAACAGAAGGTACAAAATTCATAAACCAAATTACTAATCTCGGCCTTACTCATTGGCCTTTTAGAATGGAAGTAAAAAGGCCAACTTCATTTTTCAGACTGTTTCCAAAGGTGTGTTAAAGAGGACACCATATTGACAGCATGATAAACTTAAAGTAACCTAATACATTACCTATTGTATGTCGTAGTGTGCAGCCTTGCTTCTTCCATAATCTCTGTGAGAATCCAACAGCCTAAAAGACACAAACATGTTGAATAATTATTCTTATTAGGCAAATTAATCAAGTTAATGACCTTTTGAGGTTTCCTTGTAGATTCTGATCCACTCGATCCGCATACCTCATTCCTCATATAATTCCCTTCCTACACAGAAACCAACAAAACACATATTCTCTAAAAGAATCCATCTTCAACCAATAGGTTTTTTCGACAAAGTAAAGCAACTATCATTTAACTTATACCTGTACTCGTCGTCGTTCAAAAACTTTTGTGTCTCAGGCAACTAATAATAAAAGACACCCTCCCAACTAATAATAAATAAAAACGCCACAATGCTGGCAAACCTGGTCACAATCAGCATCCCAGTAAACATTGATTAGTAGCATTCAACATCCCTAAGAAAAAAAATGATATTAGGGATACCCTTTCATTGGCTACTCTTTCAGGAGGATTTGTAATCTTACTCTTCGAATCAGTAGCTGGTATGTTTTCCTTACCTAGAAGACTATCATCTCCATTAGAAGCATTAGATTTCAATACATCAGCTGGTTTCGTGTCAGCCACCCGGACAAGAAACAATTTCCTGGGCTAAAATATATTAAAAGATAAATAATTACTTATACTCGACAATTTATTTACATATAAAAATATAAATCCTGAAGAAAAAAAATACATTTGACAATCTAAATTCCTTCCATGATTGAAGTGCTTATGATACATACATTTGACAATTTACATATAAAAATATCATAAGCACTTCATTAGAATAACGCGGTGTTCTTCGCATGCTTTCCTTAACCAGCCGCTTGATTCAGTTGGCCTTGGTGCCTCGAACCTTATTTTCCTTTCCAACTGTACAACACCAATTTCATTACTTTATGCAAAACACAAAACTATCTAACAATGAAACTTCATTAATATCCAAAAATCATGTTGAAAATAAAACAATGTAAGTAAAAAAAACATGCCTTGTTGCTTGTTGTGGCTGTTGGCTCGTCATTGGAGCAATTCTTTGGCAGCATAGCACCACAAAGACTTTCATTAGCAGCATATATTGATGGAGCATAGTACTGTAATTGAGTTCCTACCAAATAACAACATTGTCGATGCATGAAAACAAATATTATGTCATTAGTAATTATCGAATAGAATGGAATCATTTGTCACACCTGAGAACTTACTTAAGCTTAGCTCCTTTAGTGATACACACGAGCTCCCAATGCCCTTGACTCCTAAACAAATGAGCTACAAAATTAAAAGTCACGATCATTAGATGAGATTGCAGGAAAAAGATATTAGGGTTTTGAGAAAACATATATTATGAATGAACCGTATATAATTTTTTATGTATATGTTTTGTTTAGGGTTACCTAAGTTATAGGGATTCTCCTACATAATTGGTTGCATTGATTTATAATTTTAGACTTGCATCATATATTCCAAAAAAACATGTTGCCTTAGTGGTAAACACACATGTTATTTATCCAAATAACCAAGGTTCAATCCTTGCAAGACTCCTTTTTTATAAATAATTTTCGAAAATAACTATAAAAAATCCAAAATTTACATAAAAATCCGAAATTTACAAAAATAATTATTAAAAATCCGAAAATTAAATATTATTGCTTAGAAATTTACATAAAAATCCGAAATTTACAAAAATAATTATTAAAAATCCGAAAATTAAATATTATTGCTTAGGTGGATTAAAAAATTGCTTAGTTGCTTATGTGGCATGAAATTGGACATATAATGCCTAGGTGGCATGAAAATGATTATGTGGCATTGAGGTGGTATTGAGGTGGCATTGAGGTGTCATTGAGGTGGCATTGAGGTGGCATTAATGCCAAATGCCTCTGTTATATATAATATAGATATATATATATATATATATATATATATATATATATAGGGATAGATTGGCTACAATTTTTGTAGCCATTAGCTACAATCCCTCATATAAAATACACAACAATGAATTAGGGCCCTACATAAAATAATCGGGACCTTGAAAAGAATCGGGGATCTATACACACAAAATTGTATCCAATTGGCTACAAAAATTGTAGCTATATATTCCCATATATATATATATATATATATATATATATATATATATATATATATATATATATATATATATATATATATATATATATATATACTTATAAACGTGATAAATCACGGGTGGCTAATAATAAGTTGCTTTAAAAAAGAATTAAAAAAAAAAAAAGTCTATATGATCAGTTAAATTAACATAATTATCGAATACTATTTTAGCGTTCCTCGCAAGTATGACTATATGATCAGTTAAATTGGAAGAAATAATAATCTTACAGAATAAAATACAAATTTATTCAGGTATAAAAACAAAGTGGAGTTGCTCGCATCATTGTTTAAAATCATTTACATAAGCATCAATGATTATACTACATATTTAGTTAAATAATGAATCTTGGTTCATTGTCATTTCATCATTAGCTGTACACACATAATCAATGTTTAATGGATGTTTGATCCTACCAATTTTATCAGGTAATAAGAGTCACACAAAAAATAACTTCTATAGATTTACCTTATGAAATTAAGAACATGTGTACCATAAACAAAAGGAGCATTATTGCAAAAAGTCGATAATACAGTAAAACAAAATTAAGCTATAACACCATGAATAAACTAATGCTGGTCAATCACAAATAAAAAATGGTTACCTCTTTTCCAATGGTCCGGTTTCGTCTTCTCAAAATATTTTAATTAGTCTTGTGCAATTTTAATAGCTTGAAAAACGACAACAAATGAACACTTATATACAAAGCAAGCCAGTTGAAACACATCACCAATTGTTTCGATTATAATAAGTTATCAAAAAATGTGTTATCAAAAATGGGACATTACTGACACTAGGGGTGGCAATTCGGGTCGGGTTCGGGTTGGCGGGTTCGGATTGTCAGGTTGGCGGGTCAGAAAATCTTAACCCAAACCTGACCCATTTAAATTATCAGGTCAGCTATGTCAACCCTAACCTGTTTAGACATAACCCGAACCTAACCCATTTAACCCGCATATATACTTGGGTTGGCGGGTTAAATATGTTACACAGGTTGAATATGTTAAACGGGTTGAATCGGTTAAGCGGGTTTCGGGTTGACACATTTAACCCTTTTTATATACAAAATTTGGCACATTGCATGAGTTAAACAGGTTGTCGAGTCGACCCGTTTAACATATTTAACCCGCGTAATAAAATATAAATAATTTTGAGTTTATGAAAAAATCTTAAGCGGGTTGGCGGGTCGACCGATTATTTTATTCAACCCGAACTCGACTGTTTAATAAGCGGGTTAAATAGGTCGACCCAAACCTGACCGAAATCTATTTAGCACAACCCGAACTGTTAATTTTTAGTGTCGGTTTGGTCGGGTTTCGTGTCGGGTCGAAATTGCCACCCCTAAGCGACACCTCAAAACCTTGTGGCGTGTATATTCCTACACCATATTTGTCCATTTTCCTCTTCTTTTTTTTCCCATATTTGACTATATTGGTATCCGTTTTACGACCGGTGAATTTTTTAAAGCAACGAAAATGATGATTTCAAATTAAAGTTGTTCTATTCCATTTTATTTATAACAAAGTTTACATAATAAACTTCATGAAAAACTTTCACAATAAACTTAGGATGAAAATCATCAAATAGTAACCAAGTTTGAGATTTGTTTCAATCTGTACCTCAAACTTTATATCAACCATAAAACCATCAAAGTTTCAAACTGTTCCATTCTTATGTAATTTTTATGTTATAGTGACGAGAATGGAACACTTCTCAAACTTAGTTATTATTTTGTGGTTATTGTTTATGTTTAGATCGTGCTTTAACGAGTTGTACATAAAGTTGGTTGGAATTAGTTAAATTCGGGGTGGATATTTAAAATTAATGTACAACATGTTAATGCATAGATGGATACTTTAAGCACATTAATTTGGAAAATTACATAAGAATGAAACAGATTTGAAACTTTGATGGTTTTTATGATTAGTATAAAGTTTAAGGTATCAAATTGGAACACTCGTGAAACTTGGTTACTAATTGGTGACATATTCCCATAAAGGTAATAACAAAATTAACACTATAAACTTTATATCAATATTTACACTATAAAATTAATAAGAAATCTACCCAAAACTTTATAACAATGTTTACAATATAAACTTACTACAAATTTACAATATAAACTTTATTTTAAAAATAAAGCATATTATTTCCGCCCAGAGATGCGACTCCGGCTACTTTTCCGGCGAGAGTCGTGGCGACTGTTCCGGCAAGAGTGGCGCTGCAAAAATAAATGTTAGATTTACAAATAAAATTAATAGATCTACCAAAAAAATATATAGATCCATAAAAAACTCTAAATCTACAAATAAAATTATCATATCTAATAAAAAAATAAAACTTATGAATCTTTAAAGAATTAAATAAATACAATTTAAAAAAAACATTTAAAAAAAATAATTAGATCTACTTTTTCTTTTACTTTTACTTTTTGTTTTACTTTTACTTTTTCTTTTACTTTTTCTTTTAATTGTATGCATTTCATGTCACTCTCATACTTTTACTTTAAAAAAAAAACAAAAAATTACGGATCTTTAAAATAAAATTAAAAACTTAAGGATCTTTAAAAAAGAGAGTAACTAAAAAAAATACGGATTTAAAAAAATAGATCTACATAAAAAAAATTCGGATCTTAAAAAAAAATTAAGAACTTACAGATCTTTAAAAACAATTTAAAAAAACGGATTTTTAGATCCGAATTTTTTTTATGTAGATCTATTTTCTATTAATAAAATATTATAAATCCCTGGGTGCATTTTCCCACTAAGTGTATGACATGTAACATATTTTATTACAAAGGCAAGTAACGACAAATTTTACAAACTACAATTATATGCTAATTGTCATGCACCAAAACATTATCTATATAAAACATTGGGATATATAATCGGATCTATAAAATATATATATATATAAATATATTCGGATCTATAAAAAAATTAAAAATATATTAAGGATCTGTAAAAAATTAAAAAAATATGGATATTTTAAAAAAAAAGTACGCATCTTTTAAAAAATTACGAATCTTTAATAAATAATTAGATTTACAAATAGAATAATTATGATATATACACGCTAGGCTCCACACCGGTTAGTCACTAAAAGTTTAGATGAAATCGATTTCCTATACTATTAAACTATCTATTGAGAGAATACAATGATAAACAATAACAGTAGCTCCATGAAAACCATCAAAGCTATCACCAGAAAAAGTTGGTGTTAATTTTCTATTTTATAAAACGATGTGCTTTTAACCAAATTTGTAACAATTTGCACCGTGTTTCTTCAAAAACATGATTGTAAAAACAAAACATATAGATACAATTGTGAATAATAAATGATGGTAACTTGATACCTGGCCCGATTAAATCAGCCAAAAATTCATATAAGATATATCAACATCCATTTAGATTTTTTTTTTCATTAATGCATTTCATCAAATAGTCTGTGTTCCTTGATCTCAACCTTGCATCGTATTAAAGTACCAATCAATCCAAAAAATAAAATGAAATATCAAAGCCTATGAGGGGTTAAGATGTCGAGTTTATCTATACCTGATTATGAGGGGTTAAGATGTAGAGTTTAGCTAAAAATTTAAATCTTTGGCCATACCTCTATTGTTTACCAACTCTGCCCACAAACCACCTGCACCAGCATGATTAATCTGTATGACTGTCTGATTATGAAATTGAAAATTTGAAGTTCACAACCGATAAGAATGACAATATGTACCTCAAAGAAACACCAAAAAGGGTTTCACGTATTTGTATCCAACAAAGTAGCCGAACATTGACAGAAAACACAAACCCCGATTAGAAGCCCAAGTATGTGAGCATGATTATCACTCCGTGTACCCATTATACGTTTACAGGGCAGTCTAGTCTTTCCAGTGGCCTATTATAACACTGTCAACACATTACATAGACAGATAAAAGGCGCCAGCTGACCTTTTCAGCTTGCTTCAGTGTTTCTCCTTTCCGCTTCTTTCTACACAACATCATAATCCAATAAGTATCTTAAACAACGCATTAAAAAGAGCCCAACATTTCTGGAGCAGGTTTTTTAGCGATTGGTAAAAAAAAATCAAACTAAACATACTAATTAAAATCAAAACCTTTTCACTGCCCCAAGAAAGTGCTAGTTACCCCAATATATACCTGATTCCGAAAAGAAATGATTGCCGCCTAAGACTTTAATATCCATAAGACCATACCTGCATAAATCACCAGTTAGTTATCAAAATATATTGTTCATTATAATACTATGCAAACATAATGATTATATAGAATCATGATATATTAAAGTAACCACAGTAACAAAAATTAGTCAAACCTCAAACACTTGTTGAAACTTGATGAACGGAATACCTTGTAGTTGCAGCCACACAGCAAAACCAAAAGCATCTTTATCACCAACTATATTTTTCATGATCATCTAAGCAATAAAAGATTCAATGATATCAATAATTGAAATAAGTACATGGACCGAATTCAGTAAAGTCATTTACGTTTGTTACCACTTACCACGCCTTTATATTCATCTTCTTGGCATCTTGAAACTGTAAATAATCAGAAAACCAATAGCAACCCGATAAGCATAAGTGAACAACCATAACCATTAATAGGAGTAAGATCATAAAAACTCAAATACACAGCCGCAGTCCGCGTCTTGTTCTACCTAGCATGATGTAAAAAAAATTGATTATTACCTTACCCAACATCACCAGGTCACTCGGAAGTACTGCTGTTGGTCAGAACGTGAGCATAAAAAAAATAAAAGGTAAACGATTTTGTTGTTAACTTCTTCATAATGAATCTTCCGATTGTTTTGAAACAAAACCCCCCAAAAAAACCTACAGTCACATCACTTTTCCCTTCTTTTTCATATTCGGTTGGTTTCCCAAACTTCCCCATCCTCCGATCATCATCATCGCTAGAGCATAAAAATCTTGTTTCTTGATTAACCTGATTTGATTTCTGTTTGCAGAGGGTTTGTGGAATGTTGTAGGTTTGTGGTGCCTAACTTTAATCATTGAATAGAAACATCATACCTTAGAATGAGGGAAAAATGGCAGACAATGGTGCAGCCACCCAAAAAAGCAACATATATAATATGAAACAAAAGATTTCCACCGAAATTAAAATAATAATTTCTTATTAACCAATCAGGTTTCAAGATTGTTTTTCTCTTTAGTATATAGAGTAATTAGCAATCAAGTAGTCAAACAATCCCAAAAATTCAGCAATCAGTTTTCAATTCATGAACAACTTATGTACACGTGGATTAAGTGACGCGGATTAAATGATGTGGCACCTTGTCCAGCATTTTCTACTAAATATTTTAATGCAAGGTTGAGATCAGAACACAGACTATTTGATGAAATGCATTAATGAAAAAAAAAATCTAAATGGATGTTGCTATATCTTATTAATGCATTTCATCAAATAGTTTGTGTTCCTTGATCTCAACCTTGCATCGTATTAAAGTACCAATCAATCCAAAAAATAAAATGAAATATCAAAGCCTATGAGGGGTTAAGATGTCGAGTTTATCTATACCTGATTATGAGGGGTTAAGATGTAGAGTTTAGCTTCATTCGAGTAGTTTCCACATGATGGTTGCTTCAAGTTTCATTAATCCTATTTTGAAAGCAAACAAACATCCCATTAAAAACAAGTTTTAAGTTGCGGCCAAGGTAAATAAGTATATTAAAAAGGCCAAAAGGGAACTGTAAGGCTAGCATGCATACTCAATCCTGTTCTTAACAATATCTACTCTAACCAACGAAATGCTTTATACTTACTGCACCTTTAACAGAGACTCATTGTTGCTTGCATATGACTTGACCAATTCATTTTCCGCATCTAAAGTCTTCCTTAGACCTTCAATGAACTTTATTCTGGCGTGCTCAATTGGTGTGCCTCATACAAGTTTATCATATCTGGCGTGATTCTAGGAGTCGCGAGATCGAGGATCAATTTGATTGCCTCTTAAAGGGATGGATTATCTGTACAATAAACCAAGGAGTACTCAACCGTGTCGATCAATTTGATTGCCTCTTAAAGGGTTGGATTATCAGTACAATAAACCAAGGAGTACTCAACCCTTAAAGGGTTGTATTATCAGTACAATAAAGTTGGAGACATTAGCATTTAAAAAGAATAAAAGGTTAGGCAGGGAATAAAAGAAAGAATAAAAGGTTAGACATTTTTTATTAAAAAAAGAATAAAAGGTTGGGACAATTCAATTGTGACTTTCCTAATTATTAGTTGTTACTTTATTGAATGAATGCATAAAGTGAACAATGTCGAGTAAATGGTGGAACAATGTGAGAGTAAATGGTGGAACAATTCAATTTGAAATATGACGTGGCTTTGTTGAGTTGGCTTAAATGACATGGCTTTTAATGACAACTTGGCATTAATGAGGTGTCAAACATTTCAAAAAAACTTTGGTTTATTATATAGATAGATATGTATATATATATATATATATATATATATATATATATATATATATATATATATATATATATATATATATATATATATATATATATATATATATATATATATATATAGAGAGAGAGAGAGAGAGGCACTTTATTTTGAACTTACTTTAAGTCAGAAGCTGAGAACCACCTTTTACAACTAGTAATACACAATGTACATCATTTAATGCTCCATAGCATTTTGTTATTTTATTTAATTCAAAAGGGTATAATAGTAAAAGACATTTCATATTATTTTTTGTTTTTTATAATTCCTGCTTTTATAAATCTTAAAATTCGGTTTTTTTTTTTTTTTTTTTATTATTATTTTTATGCTAACATGTTTTTATACCTAATCATTATTTTTTTGAAGTCTCAAGGAGCATGCATGTTTTATCTTTTTATTTTTCTTTTTTATTAAATAGGCAAAGGTGCATACATGTTTTTTTCCCAAATAGTCAAGGTGCATACATGTTTTCAATTAGTCAAAGTGCATACATGTTTTTTTTAGCTAACACTTTTTTTTATCAACCTATCAATATTTTTACATGATCATTATTTTTTTTGAAAGTTTGAAACACAAATTAAAGAACCTAAATCATTATAAAAAGAAAAACAAGATTAATATACTTAAATGTTACATTTCACTTGATTACAAGTACAAAAACACATGCAATAATCATATATCTTCAAAAGTCGCAAATTATCTTCATATATAATCGCGTTCATCCACTTCCCGGTCTTAAATGATATCATCATCTTTATCATCAATCTGAAACAAGGATGCACGGAAACAATTAAACCACAAACAAAGAAGAAACGAAAATTAATCACAACAACTAGCATAACGCATATGCACAATCTTGTGTATATTAAAGCAATGATGTAAACATGTTTTTTAATCATAAACACAAAACATATATGTTTTATAATCCAAAACACAAAACATATATGTTTTATACGTAAACATACATGTATCTTTCCAAAACATATATGTTTTATACAATAATCCAAACACAAAACATATATGTTTTTTTTAACGAAACACACAACTACCGATATAGATTAAACCCACAATTAATTGTAAGCTATAAAGATTCAATTTTGAAACAAACCCACAACTACCGGTATAGATTAAACCACCTGTATAGATTAAACCATAGAAAAGATAATGGTAGTAAATTGCCTACCTCACATTACTAACCTTCCACGCTATCTTTCGAATGTCTTTTTTTGCTCAAGAACCATTCCACTCTTAAATTTACAATCTCCTTTCACATAATATTCGATTATTTAACTAAAATATTAAATTAGTTGCATCAATAACTTTTTCTAAATGTAACATAACTTACCGTATTCGTACCCGGTGAGTGGAGAGATCTTTGTGGTTCCGGTCGTACCCACAACAACAGTATCCTCAGCCATATTATTATTTCTATCATATTTAACTATTACTTCAATTACTATTATGTCAACAGTCTTAAACAATTCCTATGCTATTATTTCAACATTATGAGAATACAACAGTATCTTTCAACATTAATAATAGTAATAATAGTATTATTTCAACAGTACCTTCGTGGTTCCCTCGTATTGTTTTCAACAGTATCTTCACATAATGTCTCAACACAGTGGTAGCATCGATCTTCGTCGATCTACAATTATTTCCATGGGGTTTTTTTTTTGGATCTACATTTTACAACGGATCACCAATGACAAAAAAAAAAAAAAAAAAAAAAAAAGAAAAAAAACTGCCACTACCGGAAAAAAAGGCGGTTTGGGGTGTATGATGACGATGAGAATGGTCGAAGAAGATGGTTGTGGTAGTCGTTGATTAGGATGACGATGGTTGAAGGATTTCAATGGCGGCTAGGTTTTCTAAGAGAAAGAGAGATAAATATGATTATTGTAACTAATTCTTTTGTCAAAAACTACATTTACAGAGAGCTGACACTTTTTTAGGGTTAATACACAATACCTAAATTACCCTTGCGGGTTTTTAAATAATGGCATAATCTTTTAGTTTTTTACATTAATGGCACAACTAATTATAACCATTGATCAATTAATCTAAAGGTTAAAAAGTGGTTCTCGCATTTAAAGTGTGTTACGAAAATAAAGTTTCACTATATATATGTATATATACATATATATATATATATATATATATATATATATATATATATATATATATATATATATATATATATATATATATATATATATATATATATATATATATATATATATATATATATATATATATACATACATACATACATATACATATATACATATATATATATATATATATATATATATGTATATATATATATATATACATACATACATATATATATGTATATATATATATGTATATACATACATATATATATATATACACATATATATATGTATATATATATATACATATATGTGTATATATATACATATATATATATATATATATATATATATATATATATATATAATATATTCCTATATATATATATATATATATATATATATATAAAGGTAAATAGCAAATTTTAATTTAGTTATGTTTATTTTCTTCTGTATATTGTACTTCAATGCCACTTATCATTGTGTTTTTTCTTTTTTTTGGAAAAGATTATTTTGATAATGGAGATCCTACGTTTATATGTCATGGATGTGGTGCTATGTTGTGGCATGCTGAAACGCTAAGAGGAAATCAAAATGGTAACAACAAAGCATATTCTCTTTGTTGTGGTAAAGGAAAGGTTCAACTGCCTAAATGCCCGGATCCTCCACGGTTATTGTCTAATTTATACCGGAGTAAACATCCAAAGAGTAAGAACTTCATCAACAATATTAGAGCATACAATATGATGTTTTCTTTTACTTCGATGGGAGGAAAGGTTGATTCAAGTGTCAACAAAGGACGTGGCCCCTATGTATACAGACTACAAGGTCAAAATTATCATTTGATGGGAAGTCTGCTTCCTACTGCTGGTTCAACGCCTAAATTCTCACAATTGTACATTTATGATACTGAGAATGAAGTGTCAAACAGAAAAAATGCAATCAGGTATGATTAAAATCTTATTATGTCATTTTTTCAAGGTCACCTTATATCTGTATTTTAGTCATAACTAGCTAATGACCCGTGTAATACACGGGCTATATAAACTTTTTTTGTTATAAGAATATACTGTAATGTAATGTGGGTTTCACGTAATTTATGCTTTCGTAATTTATACACTCTTGAAAATAATTACCTACGTCACATATGTTACCATGAAGTTTTC